>JABASP010000036.1:0-115345 GCA_019776565.1 Sminthurinus signatus | reverse complement strand
GAACTTCGACGCCGCTTGAAATTTCTGTGGAAATTGAGCAAGAAAAATATGAATAATCTTGCTCAACTTCGACGCCGCTTGAAATTTCTGTGGAAATTGAGCAAGAAAAATACTAAAAATCTTGCTCAAGTTCGACGCCGCTTGAAATTTCTGTGGAAATTGAGCAAGAAAAATATGAATAATCTTGCTGAACTTCGACGCCGCTTGAAATTTCTGTGGAAATTCAGTGTGGAAAAACTGCATATTAATGCTGAACTACGGCGCCGCTAAAAATGGTGACTTTTTTGGATTCGTTTCCAATGAATTAGATTAGTCTGTATTATTAATGATTTACAATGTACGAATTTGGAATCATTGAAACAAACTATTACTCCCGTGCATATAAAGGGAAACACTATAAAAGGAGAGAGAATTTTTAAACAAGAGGAAAAATCTGGAGTTTTTCACGCTCAAGAAAGGCACGTGTTGAGTAGCTCGTGCTTTTAAAAGTGTGTGTGTGTGTAAGCTGAGTTGAAAGGAAAGAAGGGAGAAGAGCTTTTCGCATTGCGGATCTCGAACGACAAGAAAAATTCCAGTGCAATCGTCTAAGTTTGGAATTATGATTTCTTGTTCTTGTTCTGCTCTTTCTTTCTGAGTTTGTGTAGTGTTTGAAAGTGGAGTTGAGTTGACTCGTTTTTGTGCTTGCTGTCGGAGTTGGATTGAGGCAGTGAGTTGTAAATATGAGGTGAGTACGTGATACGTGAACTAAGAAGAGGAGACAGAGAGAGAGAAAAAGAGTTGAGGGCAGTTGCGGATTTATCGCGCTGCATCGAGGCGGTGAGAATTGCCACAAGTTATAATTACACTTCTAAATGGCTTTGCCAACGCAGACCAATACCCAGGAATCACATTATTATTATTACAACCACCATCTCAAACCATCCAACCGCACACACAATTTAGAAACTGTTTCAGTTTCGCTCAAGCAGACTCTGCTGCCTCAACTCAACTCAAAGTCCGCTACTTTACAACCACATCCAAAACACGTACCCTTTTTCTGTCCTTTATTCTGTCGTCATCATTTTTTCATCGCATCTTCACTCAGTTAAAATTTGGACTTGATAATGATGATGAGGAGGGTGAAAATGAATATTTTCCAAGATGAAACGGATAAAATGAGGAAGGAAATGTGTTTCGTTTCAATTTGAATTTTAGGTCAGATGAGATTTATGTGTTTTTCTCTGGCTGTTGTTTTTGGAGCGGGCGATCGGTTCGGTTTGGTTCGGGACGGTTGCAGAGGAATTATTGTTGACGAAGGGGAAAATAATGGACAGGGCAATAAATAAATAAAAGGGCGAGCTCCAAGTCAACTGTGACAATAAAACATGGTGGTAAATATCTCAACATTCTCCAGTGCCTAAGCTTTTCTCCAGTCTTTGCATCATCGACATGGTCCACAAAAAACGGATAAGCACAAAAGAATTTTAAAAATATTGCCACAATAAAATCCTCATGTAAAAAAGAAGGAAACTTGAAATCTCACTGGACGGAAGAAAAGATAAAGAGAATTCTGGAGATAACATGACAAAAACGTCTGTGGAGGTTTTACTGCAAAATGCGATATTTTTTTTGGATGGAGCAATAAAAGTAAAAAGATTTTCTTTTGGCCCTGAGGCGTCTGTTTTGTTTTTTGTTGTTTGTTTGGTGTAGCATTAAAACTCGACATGAAAAGAGTTGACAAGATTTCCATTCAGGATTGAAACACAAAATATTATAAAAGGGAGTTTTTTCTTCCTCTCCGAAAATTAAAAGTACAGACTTTAATAGTTTAAGAGTCAACGTAGAATTTGGGATTAGTGAGAAACAGTTACTGAAGGAGACCACTTTAAAAGTGTAGAGATTTCATATCTGCAGTTGACACTGTTTTTAAAAGAGTCAAAAACAGGATGACGTTTTCATCTCGAAAAGTGATTCGGATTTGCATCACACTTGACGTTCATTGGACACGGGTGAAAAAGCAAGGCCCTTCTTTTGTCATGCAAACACAACTGAGCTGTTTCGTGTGTTGTGTTTTCGAGTGGTTGGTTTTGGAGTCAGAATATCAGAGGATTTAAATGCGTTTTGGCTGGGAATTATGTCAAGAGTTTTGGCGTTTGGAAACGTCTGCTGCGTCAATGTCAAAGTTATGCATTCATTATTTATCAGACTGTCGCACTTTTGTGTTTGCCGGAGATCCGTTCAGGTTGCGCCTGATGAAGGCTGAGATAAGCATAATCTCATCCCAATCCTCACATTTCTCTGGCCTTTCGCACAGAAGCCGTCAATCCGCTGTCGTCAGTCCTCAGTCCTCATCCGTTGGCTAAGAAAAGTGGAAAAGGCGGATTAATCCGGTGGTGTCCGTCACCCGGAGAAACATAAAACATTTTGTTGTGTCGGATGTCGAGGTGATGTTTATTTTCTCCTTTTATTAACTCATGCAGAATTCTTTGCATATCAACTTATTCACTCAAAACTCTAGATTTTTAATCCGATCCCAGTTTTTTTCTCCTTGACTAAATTTTTGAGCAGGGGAGAGGAAAATGACAGGATTAATATTTGTGTGTTTTATCTTTTATTCAAAGGTCATGCGGATTTTTCCCTGTCCCAATTTCAAATTCCGTTTGAGTGTGAGTTAATAAAATGTTTTCCAGTTTGAACAAGCTTTGAGATTTGATTTGAGATTTGAGATATTTGCCCTCAACATATTTCTGTTTTGTGGGGAAACTAATAAAAAGTAAAATAAAATGAAATAAAATAAAAGAGTTGGAGAGTGAGTCTATTATTGCAGTTTGCACTGCACATGAAACCTCCTCATCATTTCATTCCATTTCCATTCCTTTCCATTTCATGCATCAATGAGCTTTGAAAACTGGAGAACCAACTGGAAACAAATCTAGGGCTAGCCAAAAAACCCGAAAAAGCCCCCAAAAAGCAAGAAAATTGAAAATTCGTATAGAATTTCATGAATATTTCAGTTCAAAATCTACACGTGCATTTTTTATAGAAAAAAGGGACATAAAACACTGCACACGAGCCAGAGGAAAACACGAACCACCAAATACTTTTTGTGTATACAGAGGAAAATCTTTCCCATTTCCAGTTCTCAATACGTCAATAAACATTCCACAACTACAAACTCTACCTGGATTTTTCATTCCAATCTCTTGCACAATCCACGAAATGGAACATGTTTGCATTTGCTACCACACGGAATTTGACTCATGCACAAAATGTTCCGTTGTGTTTCAAATGGAGAAGACTCCAAAAATCTGAATTCCCAGTCCACTAAAAACTAAAAACTAAGGAAGAGCTCCTGCAGACTTTTTCAATGCTTTCATAATTTATTAATGAGACCGAACCAAATCAAACCAAATCAAGTCAATTTCACGGGACTTTCAAAAGACAACAAACAAGAGTGATTGTAAGAGCGCAGATTTAACTTGTGTGCGTGTGTTGGGTGGCGAGTCGGGGACGGGGAAAGTTTGTGCTCAGTAATTGTATTTAACCGCCAAAATAATACTGCTTACTTTTACTCAACTTTCTCCACTTTCTCCATTCACTCGCTTTCTCTTGGGAGTTTAAATGGGATCCAGTTTCCAGTTTGTCCAGGACCAAGTTAGCAGAACGCATGAACGTCACGAGGAAACAAGAGAACGAGGATGCAAAATTAAGGCAATTCAACAGGATTCCAAACACACACATCCAAAATACATTCATTTCCTATTCTTGTTCTTTGGAAATCTATGGAAAAATGGAGGGAAGAGAAAAGATGCTGAAACAGCAACAAATTCTGAAAGCATGAGCGGATTTTGAAGTCATAACAAAAATGTTTATTCGCAGCTCATGTAAATGGATATCTTTGTTGTCTTTTTGTCATTTTGCTCGTGCGTATGAAATGTGAGCTGTTACTCCACAAAAGCAGAAAGGCAGGAGAAAGCGAAGGCAGTTTACATAAAAAAGGACGGAGAGGATTTTGTTATTATTAGTCAATATGCGAATTACAAAGTGGGACGAAAGGATATGCAAAAATGTTTTCCTCGGGCTTTGGAAGTTGGACACAGACTCAGTTTTGTAGGACGTAAAAACTTGATTAGCTGTTTAGATTTTTTTTAAAATGAGAGGAGGAATGTGAAAAACTGTCACCAACATGAGTTTTCCATTAAGTTGAAGAGCTGAGTTGAGAGTGGCTGTTCAAATGGAAGTGAGACGAAGTCGCTTCTTGAAGCTTCAAAGTGGAAGATCCAAGGCGGGTTGATTGACATGCTCAACTAACCAATTTATTATTTCTGTAATAACTGTACGGATAATCATGGGAAATTGGAAGAGGGAGAGTGCTCTCTTCTCCTCTCTTCTCCTCTCTTCTCCTCTCTTCTCCTATCTTTTGCTACTCTCAGGGGCTTTCCCAACTTTTGTGTCATCTCTTTTCCCTCGCAAACACTTGGCTGTCTCAGAAATGGCTGTGCATATTGGAGATTTCAGGGATATTCAGATTCATTACAAACTCCACAGAGCACAACAAAAGACAGGCTGTACTGTGTTGTGAGAGACTTGCACAAAATGGATGTGCTATTGACGCAGATTATGATTTGATTACATTATGTTGACACACCATTGGAAAATCCTCTGAGCATAAAAATGGAGCACTCGGATTTTCACACATTTCATGCACATCGAACATCCAGAGATTTAGCTGGAAATGATTGTTCTTTTATTCTAAGGTATTTTCTTAACGAGTAGGCTTCGTAACTTCGATATTGTATACATCGTTTTGAGCGAAGTTTCTCGTCAACGATGCCTCGTTGGAAATCTTCGTTTTCGATGACCAACGATGTTTTCAAAATCCCTTTGTAAATTCAAAACTTTTTTTATTTATTTTGAGTCATAACAACATGATTTTTTTGAAAAAAAAAATTATTGACAAAAAAAATAAATAAAAAAATTCATAATGCAAAATAGTACAATGAAAAAATTTGTACACAATTCATCGTGTTGTCATCGAAATCGAAGAATAATCCGAGGTTCTTCGTTTTTGCATTCGATGTTTTCCTTATTCGAGGTTACGAAGCCTATTAACGAGTAAAGTCACACTTTCCCATCGGAAGTCCAAGTGGTATTTATTTATGAGTCCTGTCTCAGTGCAAATATCTGATCACATAAATGGAATGACAGGATAAACCGGATTTATTATGTGCGCTGAGCCGAGTTTAGCTGAGTTGAGCATCAAAAGAATAAAGAATAAAACGGGGGTCCAAAAGTTATTAGCATCATTTTCATTTTTGAATTTTGTAGGGGAGCAATTACGCTTATGATCCTCTCTGCTCCGCTCCGTTCTGCTCCGCTTTGTCCCTCCGAATTAGTCCAAAGCGCATCATGTTTCATCCTGTTTATGCACAAAACGGCTTCTTTCTCCTTTGTCTCCCTCCAAACGGAAACTTGAGCAGGTTTAAGTGGACTAAACTCGCAGCATGTATTTTGTATTATGTGCTACCACAGTTTTACAGGGACGATCAAAAAATCCTCAACATTTGAGTTTTCATCTCTATAATTTTATTCCTCTGTTTTTAATCTTTGCTCAACGGGTATAGTAATTACTTTTTTACGTGGATTTTTAATCTCTAATAAATACAAGACACACGACGTCAGTTGGTTTTACTTTGTAATTATTCTGTCCTGATTTTATTTCATTTAAAATTTGTGCATCAACTCGTTTAAAGTCTATACGAGAAATTAGACGGGAAATTTAAGCGGTGTAAAAGATGTAAAATGTTTGCATCACCCTGTTGAAAAGACGAAAGCAGAACTGGGGCTGTGTGTTGATGTAGTAAAGAGTAGACATTAGAACTGGAGAGAGAACAGCTTTCCCTTTCTTGCCTTTATAATCACCATTATTATGAGGATTTTTATTATTGGCAGTAAACTTGGAAAAGGGAGAGAGAAAACGGAAAAGAGGAAAGAGAGAGTCAAACCACAATAAATGCAAAAATATGAAGGTAGTAAATTTCCGTTGGAGAATGAGACTCTACTTTCAGCTCCATTTCCCATCCTCATTTTTCTTTCCTCCGCTTTTTGATCTTGTTCCGCCCAACCACGGAAATTTGGAACCCCTTAATTTCTCCGTACCTTTTTCATCTCCCACAACCGGATTTACTGGCTGATTTAAAGCCGAGGAGAAGAAAAGGGAAAGTGTAATCATGTCTCGTGAGTTGTGAGGTGTGCTAAATTTCCTTGTTATTCTTTTATGCTCTTGAGTAAAGCTCTCCTTGAGCCTCATGTAAAACAGTTTTAAATTGCACCCTTTCAACTTCTCATCATATTCAGATGCAAAAGAACATTTAGATTAGAAACGAGACAGGAAAATTTCATGTACACATTTACAAGGAATTAAATTTATTCATTTTTTATTTGCAAGTTTTGTGCATAAAACAGTTGGATTCTGATCAAGTTTCATAAATACCCACGGAAAAGGATTTGAAGTCATTTTGGATTGCACTGTTTGTTAAATTTTGTCCGCTTTGCTCAGAAAAAGTTGTAATTAGAAAATTGGAATTGGAAAATGAAGAGACGGAGAAGAAATTCAATGTCTTACGGCACAGTTTTCACAAGGTGAAACTGTTGGCTTTTGGCTTTTGGAAGCAGAGTTGAGGACGGCGAAAAAGAGAAGGTTGAAGAAATGAAAGGACAGAGTGAAAAGTTGTAAAGTCAAGAGCAAAGTGGATCAAGAATCAAGATGCAGAATGAGAGGAGAAAGTCAAAGAGCGAAATGAGAGATGACAAAGTTTTGTCCTTTTCCGAGTGACTAAACAGAATTTTCCAGTTTGGCAGTGTGAAATGTGAAATGTGGACGAGCAAAACTTGTGTTGATGCTGTAGAACAGAGAAACGATACGAAAGCACAAATGGACTTGTGCCAGAGAACCAAATGCCCGTCACGCGTTCCCCTCTGAACAACTCGTCTCGTCTGGTACATAAATTTATTGATTTAATCACGTGTGCTGAAACAGCACTCGTTTTGTGTTATTTATTTCGGTTTCATTACAGATTCACCCACAGTCACAAACTGGAAATGAGGAATGAGGAGATGTTTCTGATTCATGTTTGCATGTCCTGTTTTATGTGTGACTCGTTTTGATTTCAATTTTTAGTCAGCACGGAAGCCGAAAAAGCGGGAATCCATTCAAAGAAAGTGATAAAAGAAGAAGGGAGGAAAAAGTGGGCGTCTGTTGATTTGATAGTTTGTGTCTTGTGTCTTGTGTTGTTGTAGTTTGTGTTGGTGCCGTGCACGAAGAGTCACAAAACACCCATTGCTCGGATTCCTTGGCAGAGCGTGTGTTGTGTTGTGCACATGCAAATATTTGGTATGGAACTCACGTGTGCAATAATAATCCTGTCTTGTACTTTTCTACCTCTACCTTCATTCACTCCTAAATACGCGCAGTTAGATAAGAAGAGAGAGCGAGAGAGAGAACGGTCTCATATCCTCGTCACAATCACTGACATTTCATTCTGAATGCTCAACGACCAAAGTCTTTTCCTTCCACGCGATCATCCTCATCATTATCATCGTCCTCGTCATTATCCCGCTATCGCTCGCATTACTCTCTCTTATTATTATTATTATTACTCGTAGTCACTCTGCGCCTTCCGCTGGAAAAAATACATAAAATGGAGCAGGGAAAAAGAAGCGACTGCTCCAGGCTCTCCCTTCATTCACTCAACTTGCAAAATCAGAGTCAAAAAAGGAGAAGATTCCAGATTCGGAATTCCATTTTCCGTGCACCTCCTATCAATTTTACACAGGTTTTTCCACATCTTCCAAACACAAACAAAGAGAAGGGAGAAGAGTGAAAAGATAAAAAAGGAGGCAGGGGAAAGAGAGGGCGTAGAATAAAAGTTGCCATGACGACGAGACAGGATCGTATTTATAATATTGTATTGAGGGAATTCCTCCACTCCGTTCTGTCTTCTCTCTTGTGTTGGTTGTGATACTGAGAAATAAGGACGAGAGGAAGCAGCCGTGTATTTGAGATTGGACCAATTTCCAGACTCCAGCCCAATTCCAATGCCACGTCAATGCACAGAAAATGTACGTGTACATTTACAGGGATTTTCAATGGACTTTGAAAGAAAGGGAAAGGAAACCAAAAGAAACCACGCACCTGTCTTTCCTTTCCTTTGCATTTACCTTTATTTTCTTTCATTCCTCGCAGTATTATGGAAACTAAGCCTTCAATTTTTCTCAGCTCCCCTTCTCCACACTCAACACTCAACACAGTTCACATCGCATCTCATTCCCTCATTTCAGTTTCCCTACATTTTTCTGGATATTTTTCGAGATGAAAAAATACAAGTGTGGTTTTGTTTGGCTGACTCGTACTCCGAATTTGGTAAATTGGGACGCACAATTTACCTTGCTTTGCCTTTTAAGAAGGGAACATTTCTTCTTCTTTCCTGTGTCTGCCTCTGACCTTCTCCATTCTACCACACTCTGTATTTTTGTGCATTCTGTACTCGGAATTCGGAATGTCTGATATCACGTGTGTATTCAAATACGGGACATTTCTATTTAAAAGCCAACAAATTTCCTGGCCGTAATTTATGTAAAAACTTCTCAGGACATTTTTCATTTTCTACTGGAGGAATTTATTTATCAGCTCTCTCGTTTTTAGTTGACAAAACATATTGACAGGACGAGAAACTTTTCTGGTTTGCATGTACAAAATGTTTTAGTTGAGCGTCTTTGATAGTCCAATTCGTTCTACGTGAATGCGGACAATGGAATTGGAGAGCACGGAAATGAACGGAGGACAACCAGCGGAACACAGTAACTCAATTACACGGAACTCTCTCTATTATCTATTCTCTATTCTCTTTTTTCTTTTTCGTATTCCGTATTCCGTATGAACTATGCAGAAGAAAGAAGCTCCTTAACAATAGCAATAATAATAATAATAGCACTAATAAAATTATTGTTCCGTATGATTCAAAGGAAGACGGAGGAAAATGAACATGAATAACACGGCCAAGAAACGGGAGAGAAGTGCACATAAAATAATAATCCATATGCATAATTTAGTGATACAACTAACTTGTTACTTGATTCCTCCACTACTCCACGTCCTGCAAAAGACACTCCTCACCACTACCACCATCATCATCATTATTATTATTACTATTATTATTGTATTGGTCTTATCATTCTCCTGCTCCATTCCCTTTTATGTCACGCTGCCCCATTTTCCCATTTCCCCGAATAAATCCACTGCATTCGCTGTCTTTCTCCCTTAACCATTCTGCACATCACATTTTCCGATAACCACTTTCTCAGCCCAATTCCAAACTATTGTACCATTTTGCATAATATTCAAAACACAAGGTTCTTCACATTTCTTCCCAATCCTTCGAATTTTAATCCACCTCAAAACCAACTGCGAGCTCTGGACTTTTATTCGCGAGCCACACGGAATTTTCTTGTACTTATGATTTGTGATGTATTTAAATTTGACATGATGTAAAATGAAGTCATCTTTTGATGCGGATTACCTCTTTTGAATGAGTCCAGAACGGAGGACGTGAATCCAACAGACCATTCAATTTTCAAGTAAATGCAGAGAAGAGAAAAGATTGGAGTGGAAATGATGAGGAAAATAAAGTTGAATTAAATATTAAAGGTGCACATCCCGTCCATTTAAATATTCATCATGCTTCAAAATGATGAAATAGAGCGTGTAAAAAGCGGGAGCGAGGCAGAATTTTGTGGGATGGACGTGGACGAAGATTGGCATGAAATACTAAAAGAGAATTCACTTGTGTGTGCTGGATTCTGGATGCGGCGTTTGGACCTGGAAATGTGGATGCGTAAACTTGACAGGTAAAGTACCTGTGGAATCGCACTGTCATTCACAATTTCCTCTTCCCTTCAATTCCAATCTCCATTCCCCTTTTCTTTCCCTCCTCTCCCTTTATCTCGGAATCCGCAACAAACTGATGGCCCAAATAACAAATGCGACAGTCCGCCGTCCACCGCTCTCCTGAAAAATCTACCTCAATTTCTTACTCTTTTATATTTACTCATAAAACAAGACAAAAATATGGAATTAGAATTCTTTTCTTGGAGAATCGCTTTTGTTTTTGTTTTTTAGTTTTGCTAAGTGGAAGATGAGATGTAAATTATTTATTTTCCCTTTTTATTCTTTTTATTATTTGCTCCAATTCTCAATTATTTAATTAGGGAGGAAAACGTTTCCTGTACAAAAGTACCTCGTCTTTTAAATGCAGCAGAAAAGAGAAACAAGAAAAAAAGGAAAGAAACGTGTGTCTCTTATTGCGAGGCCAGTTGACTCGGTAATTGTCCAATTCAACCTGTGTCTCTGCTCTGCTCTCCTCCAACTTTAACAAATAACCTCCTTTTAAATTTCTTTTTCTTATTGAGCTTCTTTTCTCTAATTCCCATCCGATTCTCCCATTTCCCCTTTTCATTTGCCTGGTGAACGAGAGAGGAGAGTTTTGTACGAAGGTAGACCAAGAAGTTGGGATGAAGAGGATAAAAAAAACTGGGAACATCTGCCGGGATCCAGCATTATTTTTTATGCGCATTTTCCTTCACGTATCCTACTTTTCCACAAAAACTCCACTTTTCACTGTTTGTTTGGCTACGATTCCTCCGAGTTACCCCAAGGATAAGCCCACATTTTACCTTTTTTGAAATAAACTGGCTTTGTTGACCTTATTTGTACTTTGTACTTTGTGCTCCTCCACCTTTTCCCAACTCGAGGAATTTACATTTGGATTTACACAAAATGACCCTTTCTTTCCCGCTCTAAACCATGTGCATAATTTGTGCATTTCTCATGTTGTACACAATTATCCTTGAGCACAGATCCCACAAAATCACGGTCATTTCCATTTCCAACCGCTTTACAAATGTTTTACCGTGCAAATGGAGAATAAAGAGAAATTCTTTGGGATTTTCTGCAACATTTTGTATTTTGTCCTTGTTTTTTAGATTTTAAAGGACTACGGAATTTCATGTCTTCTCCTATTGAAGATTCCTCTTCAATTTCTTACTTGAGATAATGATTCAAATTTCAAGTGACAGAACCAATAAAAAGTGAAACAAAGCAAGTTTCAAGTTGCAAAGACAAAGGAATTCTGATTTTGTTTGGTTTGGGGCTCAACTCGAAATAAAATGTGTCATCTGTTTTCCCTAAACTTGACAAGTAAAAGAAATGGTAGAAAAAAATGGGACTTTAAACAAGAGAAAAGAAAGCTCGTTGCTCCTTGTGGTACGAATTTTGCAGTGCATGTGAAACAGTTTGAAATTGACTCAGATGTAAAAAGTGAAGAGAGATGGAAAGACATGAACGGAAACAGTTCTGTTTTAAGGGGCTTGAATTTCAAGCGACGATACGACACAAAAGAGAAAGGAAATGAATGGAGAAAGCTGAAAACAAAAGGAGTGGAATTGAAAGGACAAGTAAGATTTTCCTTTGAGGCAGGTCTTGACTTTGGTTTTGACTTGTCAAGTCAACTTGGAGAAATTCCTGGTCCCTCAACTTTCGTCATCTCCATGGAAATCTCCGTCTCCACCTCAATTATGAATGCACCATTCAAAGTATCCTTTTGAACATGCTCCTCATTCTGCAGGAAATAATTGGCTCTTGCTCCCAATTTTTACATGCGGTTCAAGGTTTTGAGAGTGCTGGGAAATGGATTCACAGAAAGATTCTTTAGACAAGTGGAGTGGAGCCCAAAGCGATGAATTGACTGGAGATAAAAAAGCAGTAGACGGTATAAAAAGTGAGGGGTAATGACGGGTCGGGGCGGGAGGAGGAACAGTTTGCCTCAGGGCGATCTTGCTTTCTCTGTTCTCCCTTCTCCTTTCTCTTCCGCCATTCATCGCTCCCCTTTTCATCCTCCCAAACATGACAAGTTTCTCCAGTAACTTAATAATAAATAAGAGTCATCTATCTTTAATCCGAGCCAACAGAAGGAACAAGGGACACGTGCACAAGGTAATCAAATACTTTCCCACAACTCAACACACAAAACATAAAACATTCATGTAACAAAAATTCAATCTTCCCTGTCTTTACCTTTTCTTTTCTCTTTTCTCCTTTCTCCTTTCTCATTAGCCTCCGAATATCCTGCAGAATATTTTTAACGAGGAACATCACGTACACTTCATTTTTCACTCTCAGATTTTTAAATGTGTTTTCACTTGATCAAGTACAATTTTTAATAGGTTCATGCAAAAACTTGGTTGAAAAATCCAGTTGGAGCAACTGACTTTATATAGGAAAAAGGGCCGAGTGAAAACTGTGGGGAAACTTGATAAGGCGGAATTGTATCTGCTTCCTCCAGTTCGTTAAAGTTGCAGGAGAAGATTGAAAAGAGTACTAGGAGAGAGAGAAAGAGAGAGAAAGAGAGAAGCATTGTGCTGAGTCGGTCACAGGACAAAAGACCAAAAGACAAAAAGACAAAAAGACAAAAAGTATCCTTGTGTGTTGTGTGTTGTGATATGAAATGAGAAATGAGCGAGTTGATGATACAAGAGAAGTGGCTGCATCAATATGTAATCATTCCTCCGTTTTATTCCACTCGGACTTTTATTGACTGTCCTTTTACAGAGGATCCCATGAAAGGAAAGGACTCTCTCACTCAAAATCCGACACCACCGCCAAAAACTACTCACAAAAACAAACAAACAGAGACAAAAACACTCGCAACATAAAAGTCCATAAAAGAACAGCGCCCATTTTCTCTTCTCTCAAAGGACATTCCGCATTTCCTCATGCACAACAAAACACAAGAGAAGAGACTGAAAATGTCCAGCGCCGAGTACAAAATTCTAAGAATATGTCAATAGAATTTCTGTCCGAGCCCCAAAAAAACGTGTATCATAACGATTCTGCACATATCAAACATGATTGCTTTTCCCTCTCTCTTTTTTCTCTTTCCCACTAAAACGGAATTGCTCATGAACTCTTATTCACAATCTTGGATTCCCCATTTAAAACAACAGCAGACATTCTACATTCTGCATCAAGAAACTAGTAGTCATACTGCACTGACCGCACAACATCCAATCACATCCAATCGAGTTTTAAAAGTATCATAGTACAAAATAGAAAACTACTCTTGTTTTCCAAAAATACTTTGTAATGTAAAATGTAAAATGCAGATGTTTTTAGTTTTTAGTCCCATGTGAAAATTGGAAATTGAGCCAGAGTTCCGCGTTTCAGGTGTCATAATTCAATCTGGTGCAGATAATTATGCGAGGAGTCAACTTGATACTCAACGTTACATAAAACATGAGATAATTACGCATCAGAATGATGAGAAGCAGAAGCGGAAGGAGGGAGAAATGGGCTGTGGAGGATCCCGCGCTGTAATTAACATGTAATTAACACCCAAAAACTCATCAAGTATTTCATAAGGGACAAAAGGCTCAACCAAGGAAAATTAGAAAGAAGGAAAAGTCATTCAGCACAAGAAATAAGTACAGCACACACAAAACTCCGCTCACATCAATTTCCCCCTTCCCAATTCCCAATTCTCCCAACAAAAAACAGAATCAAGTTCCAAAGCTCAAATTTCACATTCTTGCATAACGCTGCCCTTCTAATTTCATTCTCGTTCCCTTTTCTATTTTGTTAGTTTATTTTTTCCATTATTCAATGTTCTCAAAGGAGTTTCCCATTCCAGATATTATTTTTCCTCTTTTTTTTTTTTAAAAAAAAAAACCTTGATTTTGGGATTTCCGGGTTGAATCACATCAACTGTCATCTGTCTCAAATGGATCTGTCACTTGAGTTGGGAGTTTTGGTTTACGGAAGTTGGAATGAATAAGCAAAATAAAAGGAGGGTACTTACTTGTGGTATTTTGAACGAGTGGTGCGTTTACAGGAGGAGCGTCCGTCGTGTTGCTGTGAGCGGTTGCCTCCTCCTTCTTCCGTTCCTCCTGCTCACTTCCGGTCTCACTGTTGGACTTTGTGGAGCTGTTGCTGTTGTCACCGGGTGCCCCTTTTTCGGGCGGTGGTGGAGTGGACGACGGCTCATCTAAGATCATTCTGTCTACTGCGGTCGTCGCTGTTGATGTGGATGTTGAAGATATTGATGCGGATGCTGATGCTGATGTGGAGTGAGGGAGCGGTAAGTTGGGATCGGACTGGAGGGCGTGGATGATGAGGGAGGGGCGGCTCCTCCCATCCTTGTCTATCACCTCCACAGGATTTGTCGTTCTGCTGGAGTTGAGTGGGAGGGGCGCGGGATGATGAGAGTGATGATTCACATTTGCTCCGGGAGAAAGCCCCGAAGTGAGCGTGAGGTAGAAGAGGGACAGCAGGAAGTAACTCCAAATCTCTGCAACAACAAAACACAAACAAATCATTCAACTACTCCTTTTTTAACTCTTCTAATTTCATGAGCAAATTTAATGGCCTCGAGCATCGACTACACATTATTCTGATTTTGCAGTGAATGGGAACGGCCATTTGGAATTTTATGAATAGCGTACAGAGTTTTGTCCTGTTGTTGTAATTATTATTATGATTTTGTATTTATTTATGAGAAACTGTGTGTGGTCTGGCCTGGCTGTGTGATCAAAATCCCGTCAGTTTTAATTAAGTTGTTTTTCGGAGTCTCCACACATTAAAAATTAGCAACAAATAACAAATAGCTTCAAGACGCGAAATTATGAGAAGCTGTTGCAGCGAGTACTAAATATTTTTAGCACTTTTTGATGCTGGAGCAGGAGAAACAAGCTCAACAAATTTCCTAGAGGTGGATAAATAATTGAGATTGAGCGAGGGAAAGAGAGGAAGAAACTGGAATATGAAAGAGTCCTTTTGACTTGATTCATGTGTTTAGAGGGGGAAAAGTTGGAGGTGGAAGAGAGTTTGTTATTTTGGTATTTTATGTTTTAGTATGCTAATAAATGTGAGAGGAAGAAATAGTTTTCAATTTGACGGCCTCTGTAATAACTCTTGTGGGATTCCTTGACAAATTCCACTACAAAGAAACACAAGGAGAAAGAGAAGGAGAAGAAGAAAGAAGAAAGAAAGAAAGAAGAGTGGATGTTGGAGATGAGTGACTGCTTTTCCGATAAAAGGAGTGGGATTGGGAAGGGAGAATGGGCGAAGGGGGACGAGGGGAACAAAGATGAAAAGTTACAAGTGGAGGAGAAAGTCATATTTAATGCATGTACAAATCAGTCGTAAACATAAAAATGGGCAAGTAAAACTTGTCTCGAGAGCCCTTCTTTTTCTTTTTCCTTTTCTTTCCTCTTTCTCCTTTTCCAATGTTCCTGTTAAGTTACAAAGTTTGTTTGTTTGACGAGGATGCGGGCCAAAAGCTTCTCTCCTTTTTCTCTTTTCCACTGCGCTCTCTTGTCAATTCAATTCCTTTGTTTGTTTTTGATTCATCCGGAATTTCTTCCACTTTGTTCCAAAGGAAGGAAACACATGAAATGAGATATGGAGTAAATGAATGCAGCATCTTCCTACAAATACTTTTTCAGAATCATCCACCGGCTTTTTATCCATTTGCTCCAAATTCCACAGTCCAAATATGAGCTGCACATAATTTCTGCACATATGCAGGACATTATTCAAATGCAGATGAAGACATCAGGAGATAAACAAGTTTGACAACTCCCCGTCAAATGCCAAATACTCATTCCACTGGGAAGAGAAAGGAAAAGACGCATGCAGATCTCGCAGCGGGGGACACAGCTTCTTTTTCACCAGCAAAATACTGATTCTGGTGATAAACTGTAAACTGTGACGCGACTGCACATTCCTCTTCTCCTCTCACTTTTTCACACTCTCCTACACTTTTTTGGCCTGCTCCTGCCGCACTCCAATAATTGAAACTCTCTGACAAAGATTTCAAACCTGTTTTGTCTGCCTCTCTGTTGTACGCTAAAAGTGGGCGGGTGTGTTCAGAATTCTACTCTTTTTCCTCCTCTAAAATAGAATAGTGAAATTCAGTGCATGATTCATAATAGGACAAATGGTACAGGATCTACAAGACGGAGCAGGTTCCTCAATTTCCCGAACCACAGGCCGAGTTAATTTTATTTAAATAGACAAAAATGTCCATGCAGAATGCTCACTGCTCACGTCAAACGGTTTGGCAAAAGACCCGTTGTAAAATGTTTCAAGTTGATTCAAATTCAGCCACGTGTTCAGTGTTCAGCTCGACCAAGGAAAAACTATGCATTTTTAACTCCTCTCATCACGCTAATTCCCAAAAGAGCTTACTAAAAGAGTATAAAACATTTAGCAAGGAAACGCAAAAAAAGTAAAGGAAAAGTAATGTTCTCTGCTCCGAGTTTAATTCAATTTGGCTCCTGCTTAAATTACATTTTCTTTTTGGCTTGAGCTGAATGTGGAATTTACGTAGAGAAATGGGGAAAATACGGAGTAAAAAGACTTTGTCTAAACATTTAACATTTACATGAAGTTGAACATGTAAAAAAGAAGAATGATTCAATTAGAAAGTGGAGGACCAACTCCTTTTCACATCCATTTCTGGTTCTACATTTCGCCAGCAACAATAAGAAAAACTGTGAAAGAATGGGCTCTTTTATTCTGTTGTTTTGCCTTTTGCTTATCCACTTACAACTCACCTCACAAGGAAATCCACTGGCAAAGCCAGAAATTAATAAGAAAAGGAAACCAACGGACGTACCTTCCATTTTGAAAACACAGATCCAAATTCCAAACTGGTTCAGTGTCACTCATCCGACTTCAACAAATCTTTTCTCATCCAAAAATTCATTGTTTTTATATCTAAAAAATATTTAAGCACCAAATTTCAGAAAACACGTGATGCAGAATTAATCCATATTTCGAATTTATCCACAAAAAATCACAGCCGACAACTAAATTCTAGTTTATTTTGCAACTGTTCAGTACACTGTCAAATCTATTTATATTTTCACGTGTTTCCACTTGCACCAAAAAATATTAATGGCGAATCCCAATTTCGTCTTAATTTGGCCAATAAAACTTGTCCTTTTTCTGGTCGACTGTGTTTCTTTGAAGAATTGGAGTTGGAGAAACCAAAGGAGATATTTCTTGTAAATGTGTAGGAAAAAGGTGTTTGTCCTTATTTTTGTTTCCCTTGATCAATCAATTGGTTTCTTGCTCTTTTTTCTAGTTGATCAGATGGAAAAGTCGTAGTTGGTTTGAAGTTATGGTTTGATTGAAGAAGTGACTGCCACTGGGAATTTATGGAGCAGAACCAGAAGGAACATGATCAAAGTTTAGACTTGGTGTGGGTTCAGAGAGTGGAGTTGTGGGTCGTGGTTGTGGCTGAGGAAGATGAGGAAAAAGTGGAGTTTGTTGTTGGGTGGTCCGTTCTCTGCAGTCGCAAGTCGTCCCGTTGACTCCGAAGTCCTCGTGATCATTTCTTCCACTTGAAACTTGAGATGAATCAGCTGTGACTGGAAACTAGAAAAATACTTCAAAGTCAATTACGACTCGACCGGGAAACTCGGTAACTCGGACGAGGAAGATGATTTCTTGTTTCTTGTTTTTTGTCCTGTTTTGGGACTTTTGGTGTGAGAGTGGGACAGGAGTTTGTCCATACGAATCAGGAGAGAGATGAAAGAGCGGATGGAAAAGGTGTGTCCGTTTTCTGTCTCTGGGTTTCCTTGGACGTAATTGAAATAAGATTAGTTGAGACGGAGACACATTTATATAAACAAGAGTTTCCTCATATTATTTGTGCTCCCAGTTGAGTTGAGTTTGTGGATGGAGAGCGGTGATTAGGAAAAGGGGGAAAGGGGGAAAGGGGGAAAGTTCAAGTAGTCACAGTGGGCCCCACAATTTCATATGATTCCAGTCCGAGGTGGATTTTCCTCATTCTACTTTTTTATTCCCTCTCTTTTTTCTCTTTGTTTTCTCCTCTGAAATTATTGAATTAGATTCTGGCCTTTGTCTCTCTCTCAGTCCAATTTCACTCTTCTCTTTTCTGTAGTTGTGCTGGTTCCGAGAGTATTATGTATTTACTTATTTAGGTGTGTTATTCTGTCTGAATGTAGAACTGAAATGTGTCTTGTTTGTCCAGGAAGAAATTGGACATGAATTTTTGAGGAGGAGTTGGTTGAGTTGGGAAAAGATGAGACTGTTGCTCCTCTTCAAACTTTCCGCTGACCAACTGCCAACTGCTGACCGGGAAACCCTGAATCCACGATATTGTGGTGCCAACTGGAACTCGGACTGAGCAGCCGACAAAGAGAAGAAGGAGCAAGAAGAGTGGAAATGGGAGGAAGGCGCGGTGCGAGTGAGAGTGTGAGTAATAAAGAAGGAGACGATCAAGAAATTTGAATGCGGAATTTGAGAGAAATGTGAATGTTGAAAGTTGTTGGTGTTTCGGCTGTTTATTTGTGGGCCGTTTTCATTGATGGAGTGAGTTGAGTTGAGTTGAGCCGAGTTGTTGGACAGGCGGAGTGTGTTGGTGTGTTGTGTTGCAGCTGTGGGATATGCTAAACAGGCTATAGGCGAGATTGTACGGAATGTTGTGCATATGGGTTGTGGATTGTACATGCGATGTGAATGTGTGTGTGTGTGTGTTGGGAGTGGAGTTCGGGTACTTTGTAAAGGATATGGAGCGATACTGCTGTGCAGGACGCTACACAAAGAACATGACAGGATACGCGGAATATGCACCACGCTTGGTTATTATATTTGGACTGCTCCGAGTACAAAGTACAAACACGATACAAACTACACATGAAAGTTGAGGATATTCTGGAAAAGGAGAGAAAAGGAGAGAAAAGGAGAGAAAAGAGAAAGCTCAAGAGAGAAGAGTGGAAAGTGGAGAGAAAACCTTGACTGAAAGAACCTCGCCTATACTCACTCTTATTACTCCACTACAACATCGGGAAAATACATGGACGGTTGACTCGGGGAAAATTCTAAGGTGGTTCCGTACACTCGCTCATAATCACAAGCACAATCATAATAATAATAATAATACTGCTGCAAAAGCCCATTCAACATTCCCAGTTCGCCTTTCCCTTAGATTCGCTTCACATTCAAAAGGAATGTGAATTAAACGGGACTCAATTCTCTATTGTGTTTTGTGCAGGTGAATTCCCCATAAAGGCGCATGCATGTATCAGATTAAATATTCCTTTCCTCATCATGGCCTTTTAATTATGGACAACTTGTACACAAACTAACTTTCTTAGTCCCTTTCCATTCTACAACATTCTGCCAAATTCTTTTTACTTTTTAAGCCCGTTCTGAAAAAGCCCGGTGACTCAAGGGACAAACTTGTTGTTCTTTCTCTTGTGCTCCTTTCATGTGAATGTGAAATAGACCGGTGGAAATATGGGCAAAGGGGATTCTGATCGATCCGTCCACTTGATGCGACTGCCAACACAAAGAAGCTTCCAGTTTGTTGTTGGATTGGTGTCTTATTGGCGAAGCCGTTAGCCCCGTCTGATTATGTGATTCCAACTGTCTTTGCTTTCTCCCTCTTCTGCATTCTGCATCCTCCTCGAACCTGTTGTTTTCCATCCGTCCCTTCACAAACTACCGAAATCATCTATAAACTCAACTACAAACTATAAAACTCCTCTAATGCAAAAATAGACCAAAATCAGACGAGACGGTTTTTATGTGCATGTAAATATTTTCCAAACACATTTTCAATTTACGCGATACTTTTTCAACTCTCCTCCCTCTTTTTTTGGTGGATTGTGAAACAACGGGAAAACAGGACAAATGATTTTTAAACGTTTTGTTCATGTGACTCATTTTGCATGTGACTGAAGACCACATGAAAGACGCGCCTTTGTTTCATCATCCTCACCGACTCACTCCCTTTACACTTTTACTCAACACGGAATTCTGTGTAATCTACTAATTTCCAACACAAATGCATTTTGTCATTGTTCTCCTTTCCCTTGATGAAGAACGCGGATGTGGAAATAGTTGTCACTTGATCAAGTTGACATTTAAACTTGCAAAACCAAATAAAAACAAGAAAAATGTTACAAGTAAAATGGAGAAAAGAAGACTTACTGTTGTGCATGTCCAGAATTCCGGAATTCGGGAAGGGAATTCGGAGAGCGTGTCTCATTCTGGTTTCTTCTCTTCTTCTCCTCAGTCTTTTCTTGATACACAATTTTCTGGCTGTAAAATTCTACTGGCTGTTTGAAAGGACTGTTTGTCTATACTCGCATCTCGTCACAGATATGCTCAACTTGAAGTTGGTGCATGAAACATTTCAGAAGTAGGCGCCCTGCGTAAAAAGTCCCATTCCCCACTCAATATTTACATGTGCACAAAGTATAGCTAGAGTTTACACGTATTTCCACCAGCACAACTACGCACTTTCTCGCCTTCTCCGTACGCACACGCACTCACGCACCAACAGAGAAAACCTGGTCGCACTACTCGGAGTCTCCCGTATATTTCTGTCGTACACAAGGAAGCGGCCTCCTCTCAAAATTCAGTCGTAACGTCTCCATCCAAAATATTCCTCGCTCGCACATTAATTCGTTCCTGATGAGTTTTAAGTTTTGTTTTGTTTTATTCAGATTTCACAAAGTCAGAGCAGACAGGAGGAGCAGGGCAGAGCAAAAGGAAAGAAACAAACAAACCGTCCTGTTATTGCGAACTGAGCGAGTGGAGAGTGAGTTTTGGGTGTGTGCACTCGGGAGCGAGGGAAACTGAAGTACTGCAGTGGAAGTCACGACTGGATGCAGTGAAACCCTCTCTCCGCTTTCTCCGCTTTCTCTCTGTTCTCTCTTTTCTCTCCTTCTGTCCTTTGGTTGCGAGTGCCTCGAGTCTGGAGTTGGCTGCGACGACGAGTGAGCGACCAGTGAAACAGACAGAGGGAAAGAAAGGAGCGGGCTCCACTTGGACTTGAGTACTCCGCGTATTTCCCTGTCCACTCTCCACTCTTTATTATTTTTGTTACTTTATACACCGGATTTGGGTTTGAATTTTGAGTTGTCCGAACCGCCCGCTATTTTTTGTTTTGTGGTTGGTTTTTGGTTGATACATTTTTATCCTGCACTTTTGTTTCTCCAACTTTAACCGCATGAAATGTGGATGCACAATGTAGAATTTTCCTCCGTCTTCCTCAGCCTGGGAATGAATGAGTGAATGAGGACAAGCGGATTTGAGCTTGAGTGAACAGGACAGTTGTCTGTTTCGCATTTGGTACAAGCACTTAAAGTAAACAGGACGAGTCTCAGCCTCCGTCCGACTCAACCGACTCAACATTACACATGACTTTAATCACGTGATCAATGAAGAATTTCCTCCAATTTCACCACTGCATTTAGAAAAGATGCGCCCAATAAAATATGTTCAACTTCCACATTCTTTTTGCAAACAGAGGGAAAAGTATTCACATAGCTTTTTACTTGATTGTTGGAATTTTGTAGGATTACAAAACTTGTAGTTATCATATGAAAAAAGTTGAATGCACCTGCTCCATTTGGAATTCAAATGTTTATGCGCCGTTGCACTTATAGCCGCTGATCCGCAGATGAGGATTTTGAGTGGAAAATGAGAAAAAAAGAATGTTCCACCAGTTTTTTGTGTCGTCTGTCTCGTAGAAAAGGCTTTGTCTTTGTTGCAGCAGAGCCGATGCAATTTTATTGTCGCATTCAGATTTAGTTTGGTTTGGTAAAATGGAAAGGAATGGGAAATTGATGCACATTGCAGATCTCAAACGGTACATTTTATTTTTATTTGGAGTCACAATTCCTGCATTTGCATTTAAATCCGCTCATCTCCCCACCTTTTTGCTTTAAATTTCTCAGACGGCTCCTCCAAAACTCTTCAAAGTTACTGTTTTCTCTGACTGATCGGGATTCGCTAAGCTCAAAAGATTTTAATCACATGTGCAGTTGAAGACTGTTCCCTTCTTCAGGGATTCCACATGACACACGACAGAAAGAAAGGGGAAAGCAGAAGAGAACGGAGAACAGAGATGCAGAAACGGGAACGGAAAAGTCAAGGTCCTTTATTCAGATGCCACAACAACAAAACTCGGATAATTTCTAATCATTTGGCTGAAAAAAGGCCATGAATTTGAGCTTGCTCATAAAGAGCAAAAGGAAACTCAAGTTTCTGCATCTGAAAATCAGTAAAATCTTTTACAATTCATTGATTTTTGTTTGTGGGATTTTTTAGATGGATTTTGATTCGGATTTTGCCAACTCTCCATTTTTACGCGGGTTCTGATGAGCGGAACAAAGGGGACGAGACGCGAGGAAACAAGCGCATAAAATGAAGCATTCCAGTTTTGTGGGTGATTTTCATGATCTTTTCAAAACTTAGACTAATTCCCTTCGACTCAGTGACTTTCCCCAACTGGTTTTATGTGTGTGTGATGTGCGTCAGCATTTAGATTTTGTGGGCCACAAATTTATGAAGCGGCAGCATGTTTTTGTATTTTCTACTCATGTTCAAGTGTGAGCAAAAGTCTAAAATCTCTTTTACTTTCATCTCCACTGAATTCCGAGTACGGAATCTTTAATAATATTACCCAACACTACAAAATCCCTAAAATGTTCATATTTCACTTAATAAGCATCCGTTTTTGCTGGAGTCAGTTGACTTTTTACTTTTTACTTGTGGAATAAATGAGACCTTGACATTCTGAGAGATTCGGTTGATGGAATTCTCCAGTGGGAACTGGAAGCTGAGGCTGCTTCTTTGTGCGTCCTCCTAAACTTTGACAAATGCATTTGTCTCTCCTCCCGCGACCACTCACTTTCAACTCTTGACCTTTACCTTTTTTGGCTCCTCTGTTTTTTACATTCAGTTTGTCTCTCATGAAAATTCATGAAAGTAGCAACTTCATTTTAGGTTTCTCCTCTCGGAAACAAAACGCATTTATTATTCATTTTAAATGACTCTCAAAACAAATCCTATTTATTTACTTTTTAAAAAATCTTCAAACTCATAAGTTATAAAAACGAGGAAATTTCGAATAATCAAAAGTCCAGATATTTATTCAGTATTTTGTATGAATTTGAGGACATGTAACGAAAGCGGAGAAAATAATCAATATTTTCTCAAGTAAAATCAAGCAGTGAGAATGAGAAATGAGAATGACAAAACGTTTCCCATTCGGAGTACGCAGAGACCAAGAAGTTTTAGAATGGAAATTCATTTTTGTGTGAGATTCCAGACGCCGGACGAGATTCATTTTTATTCCGTCGCTGTACTCTTAAATGTACACAAATTCCTCCCACAAAACGGAGGAGAAAAATTCCATGAATGTTGAACTGTCTGCCGTCTGCATCCCATTTCCTCCACTCGCTCTCTCTTTCTCTTTCTCTCTTCCTCTTTCTCCGTCTGCCTGAACGCTGAACACTGAAAAGTGACTGCGGAGCATGTGACAAGATTTTTGGACTGTCTTGGGCAAAGTTTGATTCCGAGTTTTGGGTATTCCTGTGTGCACTCTGGAGTCTGGAGATTTCAGTGCGAGAAAGGAGGAGAAATGGGCTAAAGTGTTGAATATTTGGGGAAATTCCCCATTTAATATGTAGAGCGAGTCCAGAGGACACAGGATGAACACTCAGCGCTATCAAGATGCACCGAAACACCACACACACACAAAAGGACGTGAAACTGCTATCTTTTTTACTCCTCCACCAAAAGAAAAGTCTTCTTTTCATGCACCTTTTCTTTCTTTTCATGTTCCATAAAAATGTAGAGATATTTCAACTCTGGGGATTTCAACTCTGCAGACACCAAAATCTAAAAAGTATCTCCAATCTCCAGTCACACTCCATTTTCACAGCTGCAACATGGACACAAGTCCACACTCCACATTTTCTTCCTTTTCTTCATTTCCCTTCTCAAACCACAGTTTTTATTAGTTCTTTTCAAAAATTGAGCCTGAAAAATTCCTCAGAAATTGTGCGATTCCACACATTTAATTGAAATATTGATCTAAACCCCCTTAAAAAGTTATGAGGTCAAGTTTTAGATATTCACATCCATTTTTTGGTTCAATTCGCTCTGAAATATTTCCAAAATAAATCCGAGATGAATACGCGACGCGACTGAAGGATTTGAATTTGAAAATTACAAAAAACTCTCAAGGGAATTTCTACAAAAGCCAGCGTACTGTTTTGGTTGAAAAATGGTACAAGAATTTGACAGAGAAGATTTTGCACGACACATCCGAAAATGGGGAATCGAAATCATAACTGTGAACTCGAGTTTCGAGTATTTCGAATATTCCGAGCATTATGAGTCTCTAGATTCTAAAATGTACAATAATTTATGATTTTTGTGCGTAGACGAGATGAAAAAACTAGTCCAAGATGACACTTGTCATTTCTTGTTCTTGAAAAGAGCAAGTCAAATTTGGTGTGACTGTCGAAGAGAATCTCGTTTCTGATCTGTCACATGAAAAATGGAGTCGGAGTAACAGCAGACAAAGTGAGTGGAGCAACAGCGTAATTCCTGAGAAAGTGGTTGAAATCGTCGGGTTGGGGCAGGCAGAGAGATCTGTGGGCAGGAATTGGCACTGCCTGGAACTTGGATCTCCGCAACATGTTACGCGCAATTGCTGTGAATTTCCCGGAGAGAGAGAGAGAGAGAGAGAGAGAGAAAAAGAGAAAGAGCCGAGACGGACAAAGATAAGGGTCGATTTTGTAGTGAATTGGAACGAGAAACGGCGTTTTATTTGAGTGCAGAATGGAGATTGGATTGGAGATATGGAGATGCTGCTGCTGGATCCAAAGAGAACACGTGCGTACTCAAATGAAACAAACATGCAATAGATTACACTCCCCATCATTTCCGTCCAACTCACAACCACAACAACAGCAACCACCAAAGCTCGTTTCTCTCTTCCTCATTTCCCCTCATTTCTGCTTCAAACCATCAAACATCAAAAATCCTACAATTCACAATCTGAAAAATATCCCTCTTATTTTCTTCCTTTTCTGAGGCACTCTGCATTCTGCTGCACTTAGGAATGGCGTCAAAGACAGGTGAAAAGAGGATGCTCCTTTATGACGATTGTCTTTTGTATGGTCACGTGAGCAAGGGTTCCGTGTAAAATATGAAGAATGAAGAATGGCAACTCGTGCAGTAATTCATTCATTCCTTTTCCTCTCTTTCCCCCGTTTCTGTCAAAACTAAAAAAATGGAGACTGGAGGAAAATGAAAAATTATGAAGAGGTGCAAGTAACAAAAAAGGAGAAAATTGATTTTTACTGCTCGGAATGCATCATCATCCATCATCCCAATTCTTTTCACCTTTCCCTTCACTGCACAACCCCATTAAAACTCTATTCTTCAGCCCAGAACAGAACAAAAAACACAGAACAGATCTAAAAACAAACCACAAAAAAAACAGAAAAAATGCCATCTTTTTCATTTCTTTTTTCCAGGTAAAAATTTCATGTAATATTTTTCAATCATTCAAATGTTTTTAGACAAAACATGAAGTGGATGAGGAAATGTTGTTTTGGTTTGGTTTGAGAGGAATAATAATAATAATAATTTGGCGAGAAAGTAGTTAGTATTTTGGGTGGTTGTGACTGGATCGGATGATTTGCCTGTATTCTATTGTTCGTTGAGTGGGAGTTGGAGTTGGTGTTAATGGTTGGCTCTTCGTTTTCCGAAAAGACAAAAGACGCGTATGGAAATTTCCTGGGTCTAATTTTGCTGAGAATGAGGCGTAAAATTTGCATGGAGTTGGGATGTGAATGTTCCACATTGGACTGTTTCATTTGGATGCAGAAATGGATCGAGTCCAAATCCAAATCCCGAGTCCAGGCCAAGGGAAAGAACGGAGCAGATCGTTATTACTCATTTGTTATTAGTTAGCCCATTTCATCCTGCGAGAGAGAGAGAAAGAGAATGAGAGAGAGAGAGAGAGAGAGAGAGAGACAAGTATTTGAATGTTTATGTGCTTGTGAGTGTTGTTTAATTATCCTCATTTTTCATTCCAGAGCCAAGGACTCTCCTCTTTTCTCTTTTCTCCTCAACCACGTGGATTTGTTTTCTCCTCTGCTCCGTCGAGTGGGCATTCTTTTACAAAGGCTGTTTTGAGTGGTCTCATTTCAACAATGCCAATCCCAACAATCGCTTCGATCGCTTCTGCCAGCTCTCGAGTCTCCACCGGATTTGAGCCTTCACTTGAAACTACTCTGGTTCTTGTCATGACTGAAATGGATCAATTCCACACAGAGTTTCATTTCAGGGATTCTCTTCCGCTGCACGCTGTTCTGCAAACTTGTTTTGTGTTGTGGTCCAGAGTGCATCCAACATCCAGCCAGCGCATCCAGACACAAGAGCTGCAAAAGTGTGCAGATTCCTGTAATTGTGTGTGTGTGTGTGTGTGGATTGGGGAAGTGGGGAAATGGAGAAAGTGGTAGTACTTGTTTGTTCTTGTTCTCGTTGGATTGTCCAACTCATGTCCAAAGTGGAGAGTGGAGAAAGAGAGGAAAAGAGAAGAGAGAGAACACAAGAGAGCAATTCCAAGCGTAATTTCAAATTCCCTAAAATGTCATTAATGGATTCAGAGAGAGCAGAAGGAAAACAAGGGACCAACTCCACCTTCTCTTCTCCTCTTCTCTTCTCCTCTTCTCTCTCCAGCCAAATACAAAGTTAAGCTCCACTCAGTTCAACTCAGAAACACACACGTTCAGCATTTGAATCTAGTTGAATCAACTCAACAGGACTCTTCTGTTCCTCCCCTCCCCACCCACCCCTTCTCTTTTCCACTCGTACGAGTTACAAGGACTTTCCTCATTCCCACGAAATACACAAAGAGTTGAAAACCGGCCGGCCGGCTCGGAATCTCCCACTTTTCCCCTTTTCAAAACCCTTCTCAGGATGTTTTCGTCATGTGCTTAAACCTTTCAACCCTCATTTATCAGTGCATTAAGTTTTAAGTCTGCTCTGAGATTCACAATTTTCAGATTTCCCGTTGGTTTCTTCACAGTTGAATATTTACAAGATTCCGTTGACAGGTTTTGCTCCTGAAATCTGCACTGCTCTTGATGCGAGCTCCTTGAGGAGGATCCAGTCTCAAGTCTCCGGCTCAACCAACAACTTGACTCCCTTCACATTCCAGCCTCCGTCTCCTTCCAGCATTTCCTATTTACATAATCGAGAATCAGCGGATTAGTTTGGCATTTGACATTCCACAAATGTTACATGTTGCATCTTTTCCAGCCCAACTCCCATAAAAATTACCATCTTTTGTCTCCTGTGGAAATGCAGAGGATCTGGAGATTTCATACTTGACACAAAGTCCTTTGAGTTTTGAGTGGTGTTCAGTGCAGGAGGTTTTGAAATTGGGTTGATTTGAAATGAGCAGAGTTGTTGTTGTTGTTGGTTTGTTGAGGAGGAAATGATTGAGCTGTTGAGTATGAGTTTGTGTTGGGAGTGGCGGGGAAATGAGGAGAGCGAGTATAAATTAGACATGGACGTGATGTATTTGTGTGGGAATGGGTTGTGTATGTCACTGTCATCTTCATAGAGTTGCTCACTCCGCTCTTTCTCCTTCCACTTCATTTCCCGTTCCCTTGGCCCTCTTTTTTCTCTTCTCTCTACTCTGTTTTCTCTGTTCAGAGTGAGTGAGTTGGAGTCGGAAGAGCGAGTCCGTGACCGAAAACTGAGGTCACAGGGGAAATGCAAGAAAAGTGGATATCGACTAAACTCAATCTCATTAAATCCACACAGAGAAACAGAGACACAGGCAAAGACAGAGAGCGAGAAACGGGAAAAGAGAAAGTGCGGCGGTCCTATTTATCGCGTATTTATTTTCGCACTTGTTCATTTTATTTATTATGGAACGAGAAGAAGCACTAAAAGGTTCATTCATCACCAACTGATTACAACTATTTCTCTTGTCGGCTCATCTTCCTCCTTTTTCAGCTCTCTTTCATCCACTCCCGACTTTTGACTCTTTTCCTGCTCCAGTGTCTTTTTGTTCGTGTACTCCACATACAAATCAGCCTTTTAAAGAAGAGGAAACAACATCAATGCAATAACAAAATATCCTTATAAAAATCCTAGTGTTGTTCTGACCTCCGCAAATTCGGCAGCTCAACAACTCGATCAACAAACTCATGTTGTGTTGTGGTGTTTGAATGGTGAATGGATGAGATGCGAGTGAGTGGTTTGAAAGTTATGCACTGGATGTGGATCCTCAGTTTGAGATTTGTTTGGTCTGCGTCGAGTCCATAAATTATGCGCTGGGACAAGCAGATTTTAATATGGATCCGGAGTACGAGAAAACGTTTTAATCCACAAGGAATTGACGGCGGAAATGAAGGAGAGAAATTCTGAGAACCCGAAATTTCTGAATGAGACCACAAAATGGTCCTTGGCCCTCACAACACCAAACCGCACACCGTCGCTCGTCTCTCTTCGCTCTTCTCCTTCCTCGTAATTTGCTAATTCTGTATGCATGACACTGCGACATGACTGGAATCATCATGTTGTTCTTTGTTCCATCTCAACTCAACTGCTGTCTCTGCTCCGTCCACCGGATTCTACTTTCAGCAAGTCTCGTCTACGCACGAGAGCCAGAAACTAAGAAACAACCGCACAAAATCTACCATCTTTTGTTCTTTTCTCACAAATTACAACATCCAAATCCAACTTGTTCATCATTTTCTCCAAGAATTTCATCCCAAAAGTGACTTGAGAGATAAAACCTCGCTGCTCAAACCAATAGGGTCGTAGGGAATACTTTTTGAGAAGAACTCCTTCCGTGGAATTTAGTGAACAGTGTTCCAGTTGTGAGTGAATATGTTGGAATAGACGAGGAATTTGAGACTGTAATAAAAAGATGAAAAATGAGGAGCTGGATGTAGAATGAATAAAGGATGGAGAAGGTGTGTAATGGGAAGAATAATTATGGTAAGACGGATTTTGGAATAAAGTGAGAGGAGATAAAGGACTTGCGTTTGTACTATTATCATAATTCCATATTCCATTAAGCATTAAGTTTTTGTGTTGATGGGGAAGCGGGAGAAAGGAGGCTAATGAATATAAATGTGTGCGCATTCTGAGGGAGAAGCTGAGATGAGATGAACGAACGGCGATGGTAATAATAATAATCTTGAGGAGAGGATTAAACATGTGAATGAGTCTGTTGATGGCCAATTCATTTCCACTCCACTTTATCACGCGCTCTCTCTCACTAAACACACTAAACACCAAATGAGTACCACAAAAACCAAAACTTTTCCCTTTCTTTCTTTCTCTCCTCACTACGTTTTCAGTGTGCTGAATTTCGTGGGGAGGGTGGTGAAAAAAGTACAAGAATACGTAGACTTGGGCTATGTAAAGTGTCTTTGTGAGTTTTTGTGCTATCATTAATCATTTCCCATGGTCTCGTGTCTTCTCTTCTCTTCATCTTGTTTGCTCCCGCAAAATCCACCTCTGCAATTTCACTTCTTCATCATCAACTTGTTCCTCCGGTATAATAAAATCCTTAGCATCACCACCGAAACACAAAAAGATAGGGAAACAAAACACAGAGAGGAAAATGACTTTCTGACACCAAACTCATAATAAATGATTCCAAGGAAATTTCATTGTATCAACATGGTAATAAAATTAGTTGCTTCTCTGGAAACAACACATTCAACTAAAAATTCATCACAGAACGTTCCAACAAACAAAACACAAAACACAAAATGTGTAGAAACTTGAAAAATTGCAAACGCAAATGCAGAAACATCAAATTATTTGACTTGTTTATGTGTTATGTGGCCATTCTTTTTACGAAACTCCTGCACCATTTTTGAACCAAAAAGACCAAAAAAACCTGGTAATTGAAACAACAACTAAATCCACACACTAATCATGAATTAAAACAAACGCGTTAGATCAACGAGATCACCTATCAATTTAATTAACGAGTTTTCATTGATCGTTTCATCTTGGTTTGTAATACGAGTTTACACGTGATTGGTGTGTTTTTACATGTGTCATGTGGGTTTTCAATGAGTTTTGGTCTCGAGTCTTTGATATAATAAAAATGTAACAACCTGTAAAATATTAACGGATGAAGAATGTACAGGAATAACTTTTCTGTTTTGGACAAGATGGAGTCGGGTCTGGTGAGAGCAGATGACATGTTCTACGCATTTGACATGTCTATCCCTTTTTTCATGCATCCGCAGGGAAGCACAACAACTCATAAATCTGAGACCAAATAAAACTCTGTTTCTTTTCATCTCATGTTTTATGTGTGTAAAATGTGCGTAACAGACTGCGGACTGTTCTGCTTTGTTATGACAAAGGAAAAAATGGGGAATAAAAAGCGAGAGATGCTGTGCAGTGGAGTGAGGAGGAACAATTCCCTTTGAAAGTATTTTGTTTTATTTTATAATATTTATTGCAGCTACAGGAGCTGAAGGCACTGCATGCGCAATCCACAATCCAAACTCCATTCAACAACTCAACAACTCAACAACGGAAATGAACCGTCAAGTTTTATGCAACAATTTTCACACGGATTTTTTACACACTTTTTTCCTATTTGAATGAGATGGAAATTGTAATTTTGAGCCCATTTTGTGTAAAATCCTGATTTGAGATGATGAATTGAGGAGAAGGGAATGTGACGCCTGAGGAACACTCTGCAGCTGCAAAGTCCTTCGAAACACACTGACTCAATGCGATTCCGCAATTCATGCAACAAGGAAATAGAAAGGAAAAGGGGTCAAAGTTTTTTCCCCTTCGTCATGCTCATTTTCATGTTTTGGCAGATTTGGAATTGGGAATGGAGCAGCTGACTGACTCCAATGCAGAAATAAGTGTGAGATTTGTATGCTCAACTGGATTGTGTCACTCAGTCTCAATCCCATTTGGTGTGCTGCGTTGAGGTGTGAGTCTGGGCTTCCGCAGAGGATAAAGACACGAGTGCTGTGCTGTCATCAACTCGATCATCATCATCATGAGGAATGATTTTGGGGGAATTACAAGATTAGAAAGTGCTTGTCCTTCTTGAGTCTCCTCATTTTTGGTTAGTTGTTGGTCCGTTTCCCGAGGAGTCGAGTCAACTTGTTTCTCTCGAGTCAAGTCCACTCCTGTAAAATCCCATTCACAAACGGACGTCGTAAAAACAAACGGGTAAAAACTCACAAAGTGGAGTTGTTCCATTTTTCTAAATCTCGTCTTGTTTGAGGAGAATAAAGTGAGATTGTAAGGAGAAAGAACAGATCAAGAAGAGTCCTTTGTTAGTGGTACAAAGTGTGGTTTGTTGTTCATTGTTCATTGGTATTCTGCAGTTGCCGAGTCATTTTCTCAAAGTGTTTCTTGTTCACATCATCTGAAAATCATGGAGTCTTCTTCTTCTTCCTCCTCCACTTTCCAACAAAACAAGAACAAAAGTTCATCAAGCAAATTTGTGCTGGTCCAGATCAAGAGACGATTTTACTTCCCGTCAATTTTTACACCGTCCTGGTCGTCGTCCTGGTCCATGTGGAACTTGATGATGGTGATGAGTTTGTGCCTTGTGCTCGTCCTCCCCACTTCCGTCCTCGCCTTCCCAGATGGAGCTCCGGGCGGGGAAACCTGCGTCAAACATCGCCCAAATCACGGTGCCAAAAGTCAGCCCCTGTCAACACTCCCGTACATCGTCCAGGCCTCCGCCTCCGACTACTCCAACGGCAGCACCATCGCAGGTCAGACTCACTTTTATTCATTCTCTACCAATCATAAAATATTATCCCATTTTGACTCAGGAGTCTCTCAATATTTCTTGAGATGAAAATAAATAATAATAGAATATGAAAACCACACAAAATACAAAGGAATTTTTAGTTTACGTTCAGGAAACAAGGCGTTCATTTTTCACCCTCTTCTCAATTCTCGGTGAACTCAGTCAAAAGTTGGCATGAAATGAAAAAGACGGAAGGAGAAAGATAATGGAACAATTATTTATTTATGCTCCTATTTTCTGACCAAATGAGAAATCATTACGCGTGATGTGTTTTGATACAAAGTGAAAATTTCACTACAATTCCCTTGTGAACACAACACACGAGGAAGATACGTGGAAAAAGTAGTTAAAGTAACAGCAAATACCAAGAATCCTGCAGAAATTGTTTGTAGAAATCATTTTGGGAAAGAGATGAGGTCTGCAAAATTCCATACGGAATTCCAGAAAACATGTTTTACTTGAAATCTTTTAGGCATTTTTTCGAATACATTGTTTGTGTTTCACTAAATGGCAGCCTGAAGCAGGATAAATGGTTCTTGTGGAGGTGGCAGTCGTAGAATTTTGATTTTTGATGCTTTGAAATTTAAAGAGTGCGATTTGGAAGTAATTTGCACAAAAAATCCTGAATAAAATCCACTCGTCTGTCCAAAAGGAAAATGTTGTGAATTTGAGACACGGACTTAATAATAACAAGATGATGAATTGTGTTGGATGTGTTTTACTCGTGTTTTTGCTGTAGTTGATGCAAATGGGAAAGATGTTGACAGAGTTCGCGAGTGGTGATGAATTTGACTGTTGCGCAATCTCCTGGATTTTAATTTTGATATTAATGTGTTTTTAAAGGCGGATTGACAGGCGAGAGTGAGATTTGTCTTGTTGACTTGTTCCTCGTTGGGTTTTGGGTGCGCTGTGAAATGGAAAGAGCGTAACAGATCGGAGGAGGAGATGAGAGTTCAGGAGCCGTGACAGAAGCCCAATTCATCTCACAACCTCCATTTGTGCTTCATAAGTGTTGCATAAACATCATGTATCATCACGCTCCTTCTGCTCTCCTCTTCTCTTCTGACTTCCAAAATCCAAAATCCAAAATCCAAACAGCAAACAGCTGTTCATCATCCAACACCTTTTTTCATGTTCTCTTTCAGAAATCCTTGTTTCCACATCTTCCTGCTGAACAGTGGGATTTGAATATGAATTTCAACTCACACTGGAAAATGGATGAGATTACTTTTGAATCTGTTGATAGAGTAAAAATGAAAAGAGAAGAACGACTTCATTTTTGTATTGTGATAAATGGCTCTAGTAAATGTTTAGTTGATTCGTCGGATATCAAAATGGTTGTCATAAATCTGTAGAAATCTGAGAAAAGAGGAGAAAAAAGAAGCGTTTTTTTGTGGAGGCGGTGACTTGTTAATGGGAGAATGTGCTTAGAAAAGTACAAGAAAAGTGCCTTGTTTGGCATTAGAATTTGATGCGGGTTTAGTGGAAACTGGAAACAGATGAGTTATGAAACCGGAGAATATTTTATTATTGCGAAGATTAAATGAGACAAATGAACAAGCGAAAGAAGAAGTGGAAGACGCGAGGATCATTTCCCCAAGAATTTGGTCCATAAATACAACTATTTAAGAAACTCGGACTTGGAGCAGCAGCCGAGTTCATGTGGGGCTTCACTTGGTTTTGGGCCTGGACGTAATCCCATTAAATGCTCAACATTTAGATTTCCTCTTTTCCTCCCTCGGCCGATTTAATTAGGAGTTTGTGTGTGTATCTTTTCATGTTATTTACCACTCGGAACATTGAACAAGGGACGCTGAAATGTAGATGCACAATTTTTACTTGTGTTTTGTGTTTGGCCCGAGTTGTGAACCCGAAACTGGAGCTGAGAGTTCATTTCTTGTACGATCATAAACACTTTTGGCTCACGTCCAAAATAAATAACATGTTTTTTCTCCGTTTCCGAGTTGAGGATAATTTACTTGCGCAACTCTTTCCCTTCTCCACCATTCTCATTTTGGTGTGGATTACAAATACTTTGTCTCCTTCACCATTTCATTTTGCATTCAGACTCACATTCAGATTACACAAACTCCTCGCACAGGCACAAATCTCAACTTGAACTTTCGGGAAATCCGAACCCCGCTCTTTTTATTCTCTTTGTTTGATGCACGAGATGAGTTGAGTTGAATTGAATTGAGAAGAATCCTGATGACAATCAACATGAGGGTCTTATCCTCATTTCCGCCATCAAACAACTTTGTTGCTTTTTGGTTTTCTCCTTTTTTCAAAACAAGGAAGAAGGAAAACTTTTTCCTTCCGGAATCCGCCTCTGAAAATTGAAATGAGTGGAAAGTGGATGTGCGAGGTGTGATTTTTTAATTAGAGGGAAAAGAGTAAAAGTAATCTGAATTCTTTGAGCATGATTTTCCCGCTGATGAAGAGATGAAAGACAGGACGGAATGTTCCAAAATTACGCGGGCTCACATAATCCCACTCACAACAAGTTCTAAATCTCGCATCTCTGTCCATCCAGCTCACGGAACAAACTCCTTCTACACACAATTTACAAGCACATCCAGCCTGGATGATCCAGGCAATTATCAGGGACACGCCAAGCTCAGGGAACAACGACAATACAAAACCTGACATTTTACAAATTTCCATGAAAACTCTGAAAACATTCTGCTCAACTTGGACGCCACTTGAAATTGTGAATTTCGGGCATTTCCGTTGAAGCTTCGATGTTTCCGTGTCGCTTGTCCGTATTTTGTGTTGAATAGATCTTGTTCGCGAGGAGTAAAATAGGAGATCTGAAATGATGTTGGCAGAAAGTAAAGGCACGTCCAATGTCTAATCTGAGGTACTTGTTTCATTCAGAGTTTAATAAAATTGAGTGGTCGCATGAGTCTCCGTTTTGCGTATCGGTGGACCCAATTCAAAGCAATTCATCTTGGATCCTTAACACAGCCTGCTTCATTCTTCTTTCCTCTTCCCTGCTTTTTGCGGAAGACCAATAAAAATATCCTCTTTTGTCAACTCGTCACTTTGTCCAAATGACCAACAAAGGAGGAGGACAGTGACACTTTGTGGCTGCGGGAGTCACTCAATCAATCAAACTGTCAATCCGTCATTCTGCGGGGTGCATAAAAACCTGTGAGACAGATCAAACGACTTGAGTCTTGAGACTTGACGTATCGCTCCCATTTAAAAATAACGTGTAACGTCAAACACAAATGTCTGTGAAAAAATCCTTGTCCGATCTCCGATTCATGATTTCAGCCATGCAAAGAACTTTGAAGGAATATTCACAAAAGAGAAACCCGGAAAATCTGGGAAACCTGGAAAATTTGGATTCTGTACACAATACAAAAGAAACAGCCTTTTCTTCAGTTTCTTTTGTCCTGTTCCCGTGTTTTGTTGCACATTTTAACGTCTTTTCCCCTCATTTTGTTTCCAGTCAAAACCTGACACATTTTGGGGTTTCTGCTCAAAAACGGAGAATGTCTTTGTAAAAAAGGAAAAAAGAAAAGGAGCTCATTTGTTATTTGTGGTATATTTTGTGGTGAGAGGAGAATGAGGAATGAGTCTGTGTCTATTTTTGCATAAATAAGAGTTTGTTGCTGTGGGTTTTGAGGTGGATTTTGGTTGAAGGAGGAATTGCAAGATGCAGGACGGAACAGAGTGAGGAAGCAAGTTGAAAGGGATAAGTAAAAAGTGAGTTGGTTCGTGTTTGTGCTGCAGAGTGGAGAGTGATGTTGTGTGGTGGAGTTGATGAAAAAATGGTGTGTCAAAATGGTGTGATAGTGACAGGAGAGAGGGAAAGAGGCAGACGGGGAGACTCACAGCGCAACACGTAGTAACACAACCAAAGAAGCAATCAATCAGGCGTGAAGCGAATCTCAATTAGATTCCCACTCCCCGCCCCACCCGCAACTCCTTCTCTCGCTTACCGCAACAATAGCAATTCAGCCATCACAATTCACAATGCATCCACACAACAAAAGCCCAAAATAGTGTACAACAAAGACAACTCTCAAAGGCTCTCGTAAATATCAGTTTGGTTTTATTCCTTGTCAAAATCTGCTCTGCTCATTCTCTTGACGTGAATTAGCTCAGCTCCTTCTCGCTCTCTGGCTCCATCAAACACCGTGGCGCATTACAATTATTCATGCACATTCGCTCTAACATTCTCCTCTGCATTCTCTTAATCCTTCATGTTTTTGCAATGACAAATCTGTTAGAGATGATAAAAAGTTCTTGTGCTCATTTTTATTGCATCACAAACGGTATTACAAATGATAATTATAAATGATAAAAGATTGTTGAATTGGTAATTAAATGGTGAGTTGATGAATAATTGTGTTTGTTTGGTTGCAGTTGGGATTGCGGGGAAGGCGGGAGTTTACTTCAAGGGATTCTTCGTGCAGGCGGTGGACGATGCCGGTCGGTGGATCGGTCAGTTTGAGGCGAATCCCTTTTCGGTGTCTCATCCGGAGTGCTCCATGATCACGCACCACGACAACGAGGAGAAGGAACAAGTCACTCTCATTTGGACGCCCCCGAAAACCTCGACGCACGGGAAAGTTCGATTCATGTAAGTGGAAATGTGTCTAAAAAGTGTTGTCCAATAAAAATAATCCAGTTGGAGAGAACGGGCTTTAAATATTCCAACAAGTTGCTCGAGTTGTTCAGGTTGAAGAGCGAGAGAGAGAGAGAGAGAACAAGAAATAGGAGAGCGAAGGTGATGGAGGAAAGAGTAAGACGGCACAGTGCGGTTCGGGACTGTAACTTTTGATCAAGTTGCGTTTCTTTCCCGTTGTTTTTCTCCGTTGGATGCTCACGGCTGCTCCAATTCCAACTCCCGCTCAACACACTCACTACTTTTCTCCGCTCTCTCCCGATCAATTACCGACGAACGGAGCGAACCAACCAGTTCCTTCTCTTACTTCTTGTACTTGTTTCCTCTCTTTTATTCTCCTCCACAAACTCCCTCTGTATTCTCTCCGCATCTCCACATTTTTCCACATCCCGATCTCCGTCTCCTCTTCTCTTCTTTGGCTATCTGTTCCAAATGTATCTTTCTGTGTGTGCACAGCCCAACACAACATGAGCCAACGGAACACAAGATAATGCACTCGTGTTTAATCAATGAACAAAATCAGCATCAGCTGAATCCCGTACTTTTCCCATTTGGTCCACCGACTAAATTTTCATAGATATTCTTTTCATCTCCCTCGCGTCCTTTGCTTCTTGCTTCTTGTTTCTTGTTTCTTGTTTGTTGTGCAGTGGATCGGCCAAGGAAAACAGCGAGACAGGATAATTTTTACGTGCCTCACATTCACTGCACGATGAATAGAAAAAGGAGAGAGTCACTTGAAGAGGGGAAAAGAAGGAGAGTTGGGCATATGATGTGTAGACACAAACTACAAAATATCCTGATATTTCTTTGTTGAAATGTTGCATGAGGAGGGAAAGGGTGTAGTGCGTTGGGAAGGGAGAAGGAAGCTCGTAACTTGTACCTGTATTTGCATAGACCAGAACAACCAACACAAAACACAACGGAACAAAAAGATAAGAAAAAGAGAGATTCATGTGTGGAGATAAATAGATTCCGGAAGGAGGAACCAAACCAAACTCCAACTCTTTTCCTCTTTGAACAGAATCATTGAAAATGCTACAAGTCTGCTGGAATTTGTTTGAGGCAGCAGAAAGGACGGGGAAAGTGAACAAGTGAAGTGAAGACAAACAGAGTTAGAGACTGAGCGAGGAGGAGAAAATAGAAAAAATAAAAGGGGAAAGGGAAATACAAGCAGAATGCAGAATGTACAATTGTGGAGGAGGAGAAGGGAGAGTGAGTGAGTGGATGGCTGCTGCGGAAAATGTAACTGTGTTACCTCTTAACTTGATTCTTCAGCTCCACTTTTCACCGTCCCTTTTCTTTTTCCTCTCTCCGCTCCTTTTCTGTCTTGTTCTCGGTTTACAAGAGCGACTTTTGGATTCCACACAACAAAACAGGACCAAAATGTAAAACAGCAAACAGAGAGGACCAAATGTAATATTTTTATTTTGTTCCTGTATTTTCCATCTTGATTCGTCCATTTACAATCTCTACCCCTTTTTTCATTTTTTGACTTGCCTCTAAATAGTATTTTTATACAAGTATTTTCATTTCCTGGATCCACCACAAAGTCCTCATCTTTTCAATTTCTCCTCACAAAACCTGAAGCAGGCACCAGGAAATTAACAGTAATGAAAGGGAAAGTGAACCCCAAAAGATGAATTGAATTGAGGTTCTCGTTCATAAAGATTTTCTATTTATGTTTCGCATTACAATTATTTCTTGGGATCTTGATTGTCATCTCGTTATATTTTGTAAAATATCAAGCTTTTTGCTGAATTTGGGTAAAAGTGAAATGCTTGTTTCTCGCTCTCTGTGCTTACGAAAGGAGTAACATAAAAATAAGTGGAGTGAATTGTGAGGTGACTAACTGGTGAGACTGTGGAGCAGAGCAAAGACAAAGACAAAGGCAGAGATGATGAGACTGTTGACTTGATGCTGTCGCAGTTGAAGGACAAAAGATGAAAGAGAGGAAAGTCTCGTTATTTGCCAAAGGTAATGAAGCAGAGCTAATCAGTCCTCACAAAGTGCATTTCAAAAATCATTTCTTAGTTTCAGTCCTTGTTCTGTCCTCCTCATTTCCTCTGGGCTGACGTTCAAAACTAATGTGTAAAGTGAGTAATCCGATCCGATCCGACCCGATTCCTTCTCAATAACAACACGAACCAATCAATCCCTTTTTCACAGGCACAAGGTAAACGTCAAAAAGTTTGGAGTGTGAAGGAGCAGCCGTTGATTTCAGCAGCAGAGTCTTTTGGGATGAGGAAAGTGTCAAAAGAGAGAGGAAAAAAGGAAACTCTTTTCTTTTTCGTACAGAGTGGAAAGTAAAAGTAAGAGTAAAAGTAGAGGACTTTGTCTCTCTGTTTTTCGGCAGTGTTGAGAATTGAGTGTTGAGAGTGTGGAGTGGCAGCCGGGCTTTGAACGTCCTCTTAATAGACAGACAACGGGAAGAGAAAGAAGAATGTGAGCGAGTCAAAGAGTCAAAGTCGACATGTGTAGAGTTTTGTGTAAAGTGGAAGGGAAAAGAGAATGATTTGGAGGAGAAAAGGATTGGATGAGAGATGCGAGTGCGGCGAGTTCCTCCTTTCTGTTCCTGCTCTTGTTAGCCTTTGGGTGTGAACAAAGTGAATTTAGTAAATGAAAAAAAAGAATCTTTTCTCTTTTCTTGCTCCTTTTGCGAGCATGTTAATGGTTGGATTTGGGTCGGATCTCCTGCTTTTCTTCTTTTTTGAGAGTTGGGGCTGCAGAGTAAAGTTTGGATAGGACAGCAAGGGAAATCAGAGGAGCAGACTCACTTAAATTCCACCTGAAATTGAGGTTATACATGAATTGAGCGAGGAGAGGAGAATCAAAGAAATGACAAAGACCGAGATGAGGATGAAGCAAAAGTCTCACATGATTCTTAAGCTATCATCACCGCCTTTTCTTTTTCTTTTCCCTTTTCTTCCTCCTGCTCTGCTCTCTTTCAACCATTTTATATCTATGCAGAATGAGTATACTTTGTCAATTTCCTCCACTTGAATAATGACACTGCATTAATCCCCGCCCTCACCATCTTTTCTCTTCTCTCTTTCTTTTCATTCTCTCTTTCTCTCTCTCTCTCTCAAAAACCGTTTGTGGAAATGTAAAAAAGAGAAAAAACTTTCACCCAGAATTTTCCTTGCTGGTGAATTTTCACTTTGGTTGATTTCCATGAGCAGGCCGATCCCGATGGTTTCATGTGATACGAGAAAAGAGATAGTGAGAAAGATAAGTATTCAAACTCAACTCTTTTTCCTCTCTTTGTCTGTGTCTGGGTAATGTAATGTACACTGGAGAAAGGAGAGAAAGGAGAGAAAGGAAAGAAAGAGAAAGCCCATGAGGGAGAAAGGAGATGACTTTGTGTATCATGTGAAAAGTGAAAGTGCGTGAGATTGCATGAGCAAAAGTCTCGTTGGTTTGGTCGATCGTCCGTCCGTCCGTTCGTTTGTTCGCTCGCTCGTGTCTACGTCTTTCTTTCTCCCTCTTTTTCTCTGTTTTTCTGTTTCTTGTCTTTCGTGTTGGCAAATGCATTTTTGACTCCCGGATTCACTTGATTCCATTCTCTTGCTTTCATCCAATTATTATCGTGCCGTTAACGCCGCTCCTGCAATATTTTCACCATTTTCTCTTTCCTTTGTGAAATTTAAACTTGTTCTCCTTCTCTTTCTTCCCTCTGGCGATCTTCTCCAGCACAAAAATCACCATTTTCTTTTCTCCTTTCTTTTTCATTTCATTCCGTTTTGATGGTCTCTCTTTCTCTTTTTCATGAACACTGAACAGTTTTCCCCCCTTTCTCTCTTGTAAATTGAGTGTCTACATGGACCATCGTTGTGTGAGAGTGTGTTTTTATACTCGCTGTAGTCGCCAAGAAAAGGGACAGAATAAAAAATAAAAAAAATAGAAAAGCAAGTAGTTTTTTGGGATGTGGAACCTGTGAAAGGAGAGGAGCTGAAATCTGGTGTTCCTTTTTCCCTCTCTTCTCCTGATTCCTGATCCAGAGTGGCGAGTGGTGAGTGATCAACTGGTGAAGTCAGAGTTGAAGAGGATGAAGGGGAAGAGCGGAGAGTAATGGAAGAGAGAGAAGGAAAAAAGATGGAGCACCATACTTGACCACTTTTTCTGGACTCTATTTGGAGACGTTTTAATGGGGATCAAGTGACCAGATGGACTGACACAGATTGTCTCCACTCTTTTTTTTACACGGGGACAACTTTGAGGGCGATTCCCACAAAATGGCGCAATTAGTCTAATGGCACATTTACTTTACAGCGGATAAGTGGACGTGGAACTGGATTTACTTTATTTACAGCACTCTCCCATTTTCTACTTCATCCTCTCCTTAAAATCACCAAACTCCCATTAAAAATACCCATCGTCAAAACGGTCCACTGCGCTTTTTCACAATTCCAATAACATTGCTTTTCTCCTCCTTTTTTATACATGACAAAAAGATGCAAAATTGGAGAAAAGTCTATTGTAAATTGTAAATTGTGAATTGTATTTTATGTTTTATATGAGAAAAAAGTGACAAGAAAAAGTGGGTATTGTTGGATTATGCTCATCAGAGATCTAAAGACACAGACAAAAACATGACACGTATTATATTTCAAATTCTTTCATTTTGTTGGATTTTGTTGTGTGTTGTTGCTCTTCGGAGTTTGTGGCTGTCGTGTGTTGTTTTTGTCAATGTGTTTGTGAGTAAAAAGTGAGCGGGAGCAGGTAGTTTTGTGGAAGGACGAGAAAATGGGAATGTTGGATAAAAAGGGAGAAAATAATCCGCGGACTTATTCTGTAGCAGCTGTCGCCTGGGCAGTCATTATTCTTGCGTGTTGCTGGATGCTGCTGTTGGATTGTCTCATCATCTGTGTTGTGTCCTCCGTGCTTTTGTCGGCTCGTGTAATGTGTTCAGAGGAGAAATGTCATGTGGAATGTAAGACCAGGTATTTCCTGGAAAATTCCCGTCCTGAATTAATGTCACATGCACTCCTATCATGTCATCTGTTCTCTCTTATCCGCAATCCACTCTTTTTTCCACTCCCAACCAAAAACGAAACAGGGATGTCATCCCCTCATTTCCATGGCGAAAAATCCTCATTCTTCTACTCTGTTTTTGTAGTGTGCATTATTTTGCATCAAAGTAATAAATCCTCCAGCTCCACCTGATTTCGTGAATCGTGAAAGGAACGAGGAGATTGAAAATTGTTCCCGTATTCCTTAAACGGAGAAACCAGCGAGTGCCAAATATATTATACATGTTTATGCACAACATTTTTATAATTTAAATTGAATTTGAAGGGAAAATTCCTTCACATGTCAAATTAGAACAACCAGGTATTTTTTGCATGTCATCTCTTTAGTAATATTTTATCCGTATGCTGAAATGTACATGAATTCGGATCTCGTACACTGTGAAATTTTTCATGCTCATTCAACTTGCCCAATGTTTTAGCATGTAATTTAGCACTGGTGAAAGTAAATCAATGGGAAATCTAGGTACAAAACAAAATTAAAATGTGCGTCTCTGTACATTTTTCTCCTGAGTGAAACAAAATAATCCGTTCTATATAAATCCTGTTCATGTCATCCCAGACACGATTTTCATTTTAAAAAATCCGTTCAATTTCCTTTTTCTTGTGTATTTACAGGACGTCAGTTTTGAAGAATTACAAAATATTTTGGGTGGATGCCGTCGCACAAGCTCCTGCAAAATCATCATCAGGTTCTCCTTCGTCATAAATGCACAACAAGTGATATGAGAGTTCAATGAGATTACTTATGTATGTACAAAAATTGGAAATTTCTTTCAGTTACTTTTTTTTCACTTATTTTGATTTTTCGTACTCGTATACTTTTACTACTTTTGTAGTTTTTTTATGCATTTACCCATGTTTAGTGTTGTATATGATTTGTGAAATGTAAAAAGTAAAAAGACCATGTTTTGAAATGTTGATACATATTTTTTTTGAACAGTTTTGTAAACGATTTTATTAGAATTATTATAATAATTATTATTATTATTATTATGTATAATACCACTGTCTTTTATTTTTATTGATTTGCGTTCATACATATGTATTTATATGTATTTATGGTATAATACTTCATGTAATAATATGCATGTAAATAATGATAGTATAATATAATATATATAGTGTTTAAAATGTAATAACAATACGATTATTATTACTAGCATAATTATAATATAAGTAATTATTATAACTTTTTTTATAACATAATTATTCACACAATGAATACGGAGAAAAACCCGTAGTAAACTGATTTTTTTTTTGTATTTTAAAATATTTTGTTACAATGTACAATATAATAATAATTATTACTTTATTTTATTATTATAAGATATAATATTTAGTTCTGACGTATCCTCTAAAACATGATCATTTCTTTCTTTTTTATGACAATCTTTTTTTGGTTTTTATTTAAATATATATTATATAATATAGTAAATATGTATTTTATGCATCGTACAATATCATATCATCACCAACAATATTCACCAAGTGCTGTAAATACTTATTCACAATAACAATAATATTATCATTTTATTTCATTTTGGTATTTTCATACCGTAATATTTTTGCTCGTAATAATTTGTATAGTAGAACCCCTTTTATTTTTCAGTAAATATATATATTTTTTATTATTACATTTCTGCATTTTGTATTTCATAAAATCACTTTGCATTTGTTCATTTTTTTGTGGCTTAGTTTTTAGTTCATAGAAAATAAAAAGTAAAAATAATAATCAAAAAAGATACTAATATATTTGGATCTTTAATCTTTACATTACATGTATTTTCCATTTTGCACAGTATACACATTCAGCAATATAAATAATTTGATTTTGAGACGTGTATAGTTTCTCTCATTTGAATAAAGACAAAATTCAACTCAGTTTTATTTATTACTGAAAATCATTTGTGTGCAAACGGGAGAAAGGAGAAAAAAAAAGAGAAAGTTGAATTTTGGATGCTGTTTTAATTCTTTGTTGCATAACTATATTTACTTGCAAGGTTTTTTAGGGGTTTACATGACATTTTTGCGCCGTGTCAGATTATTATTGAAATGTTTATATTAGAATAAAAAATACAGCATTATAGCAATACAATTGGTGTAGCTCTGTAAAAATTAACCTGTCTCGTGTTTCAGAGTGTTTACATTTTATTACATTTGATTAACTTCCACATTCTGATGACATTTTTTTCTATTTATTTACTAACCTTTTAAATGTCAGCATTTTTTGTCTCATACATAGAAAACAGTAAACTTTCATTAGGAAAATATGATAGAACATTTAAAAGGATGCGAAAGAACAGACAACAAGTTTGTAGGAGACTTACACACTGACCTAAAAATGTTTCTTTTCTTATTTTATATTACTGGCTGACTGAAAATGCACAACATCATTTGTAATTTTGCACACGGTATTCCGTTTACGTGTTAGATTCGCAAAACCTCATACCGAATCGTTACTTTTTATTTTTTCTCATAGCCTTTCGACTATTTTGGCAAGTTTTTTTCTGGCACAGCAAGTATATTTATACTTGCTTACATCGACTACATAATTTTTGGTTGATTCTAAAAAGTCAGCACAATATGTATTTATATTTCCACCTACAACTTGAACAATATTCAGAATCTATCTATTATTTACCAAGAAAGCAGACAAGTTGATTCCACAAATGCTCACAATTACAAGCAGAAGCATAATAATAAAGAAAAACAAGAGGCATATTTATTTGGATTGTATGAATAGTATTAAACATTATTTTATTATAATCTATTCAAATGACTTGAACATCCTCTTATACGAATAGTGCACTAGCATTAAATTTATTATCATTATTATTATTAAATACTACAACAATAAGTATTTTCATATAGACACAGCAAGATTAACAAGATTAACTTTCTTTTCTCGAATCATACTTTTTCATCTTGACAACACATTTAACACGTGAAATAAGCTCGATTTGATTGGGTTTTTATGTATATGTGAGTGAGTGTGAATGTGTAAGCCAAATACAGGTGAAATGGTGTAGTTTGATTGAGTTTATGTAAATAGTTAGATTTCACTAATGTCAAACAGTGTACATGGGCAGGAATTAGACATTTTAGTTATAGCAGGCAAGCTTTTTGTCCTTTTTACAGCTTTTGTCAGTGGAACAGTTTTTCAGTGCTTGACTTTTAAATTTGTACTGCTACAAATCTGAAACAAATATTGGTACAAATCGTATACAATTCACAGCTTTTTTTTTTTTTTTACAAAACTCCTTAGAATGCCACTTTCTCTGTTTCCTGTTCCACCAACACATCTTTTTTAGCAGGATTTATTTAAAAGCAAGTTATTTTTTGTCTCTTTTGTGATTTTTCTGTTCTTGGGCCGGACTATTTTTTGTGTTGAATGTGTTCTATTCTTTTGATTGTACTGACATGACCGAGTGAAATTTATGCATTTATGATTAACAAAAATACAAATGATTGTTTACTCTTAGCTGAAATCTGAAACCCAACCAATTCCAATTGCGATTCCTTCCCAAATAAGTAATTGTGTATAATTGTACGCAGAACGCACAATGGACAAAAGGAACCCATTGAATTTTACATACTTTTATTATCTTTTATTACCTATGTGTGTAGTGTGTATACTTTATACTGATTCTCTCCCACTTTTTCATTAAGTGTATGTATTTTTTCACCTTTTTCATTTGGTTTGCTTACGTATCATTTATTTATTATAATAGTTAAACTGTAAGGCAATCATCCGATATGTGTTTTTCATCACGTTTACTCTACATGTTTTGACTGATTTTCATTCAAAACTTTCCGTTGGCAACAATCAACTTTTTTTTGCATCCTAATACTTTCAAAATCCTCCTCTGTTTTGACTTAAAATTTTATACTTTAATACATTATATGACGTGGCAATTTTTGTTGGAATAGTTTTGATAGCATAATGAACCAAAAATTATTTATGTGCTGGTTAATCAAGCAACAAATTCTATTTTGCATTCCTTACTTTTCCTCTTTAATTTAAATAATTTTTATGCATTTCACTTTTTTGAACATGAGAAAATTGACCAAATTGTGGTAATATTTTAGAATTATTTATATAATCACAACTATGATTGCCACAGAAAGAATTTATATTTATAATAGTTGTGTAAAAAATATATGATGTATATAACTTCAAGTGAAAGGAGATTGCGATAGTATAATATGAAGAACTATAACATGTATCAAATTTCGTAACAGGAAAAAGTGTTATGTTTCAGAATATTGTGAGAGTCCAGAAACTTTAATCATTATCCCTATTTTATGAATAACAAAGATAGTTAATCACATTCTGACTGGTTTTGTTCATGTATTTTTCTCATTCACCAATTTCACACCCTAAAATACATTGTTTATTGTTCAGTATGATAACGTAAAAAAACTAATGATAGTATTACACATAGCACATGTGATACAACCAAGTAAATAGGAAATGGGCGTACTATTCTGCATTCTGAATGTTGATCTATATAATCTAGAAGCGGCTGTAAAATGTCTTTGTTATTTACTTTCTCACTTTCACCAGTTTTTTTTTTTACTTTTTTTCTCTCTTTCAGTTCTCTTTCTAATGTGCATTTTTACTTTGTATTCCTAACTCGTTTTTTCTTCCTTTAGCTTCACTTCCGATTAATTAAATCTCATTGTCTTTTAGCACTTTATTGCTTACTTAACCTTCAAGTTCTTAAGGAAACTTTGACCAGGAAAGTAGAAAAGTAAAGAAAATTGCTTAAAGTAAACTTTTACTAATAAACTATGTATTTTTGGGTAATGTATTTTACCAACTACTGTGATTTTGATAACATGCACGAGTCTCATATGGAGTTAACCAACGTCTTTTATTGTTTATAGAAACATTTAACTACAGTTTTCAATTGCTTTCTATATGTTAAAAATTTGAACGTTTTCTCTCTCTTATACCTCTTGGAGTAAAACAAAGAATAGCTTTACGTTTCAACTGGCAACAGTGAAAAAAGGGTTTACAGAAAAAACAAAGTATTTTGTAAAGACTGACGGGTATTTTTTTAAAAAGAAAAATGGATGAGTCCTGTTTCCTACAATTTAACATTATAAGACAGAAAATAAAACACATAGGTACTCCTTTGTGTCATATACTCCTTTCAAAAAAAAAACTCACCCTCTTTTATATTTTGCTATCACAGAATGTAATAATATAATAATTATAATCATAATAATATGTTTAATACGTCTTTAGCACGTTTTTTTGTGTCATAATAATATATATTATGTACTGCATATATATTGCACCTTGATAAGAATGCTCTTTGTAGAAAATAATAATAATAACTATCAAAATTCATTGATAATAATAATAATAATATAATAATCGTTGTACAAAGCAAATACAAAATACAAATAAAAGCTGCAACTATAACATTATTTCTGTTTCCATATTTCTCACATCACACATCTTCAATCATCTTGAAAATTGTTTCAATTTATTATTTTTTTCCTGTTTTCAATTTTTGGCACATACAAAAGCAAAAAAATAACAATAACAATATATAGTAATATTTTACCGTTACATATTTGAACAACCGTGATAAAACTCTTGTTTCATAATTTGACTTGTATATTTTTTTATGTTTTTGAGAATTAATACTGTTGTAAAAGTCGTACTTATTTAGCAGATCAAATTAGATATTTTTATATACGACGACACGCATACTATATTATATATATTTGATGATGTATATATATTATACTTGATTATTTATTTCTAATTTTGTGGATCGTGTCAAAATACATCATTTTTTTGTGTAAATGGTTCCCTCATGTTTTTATTTATTTGTATAATATAATTTATATGTATATATGTATTTTATTATAGACTATATTTATAAACATGTATTTTTACAATGACATAATAACATTATACACATTACACCTAGTTACCTATATATTTCTTTTTTTTCATTTTTTTTTCACCCTGAATCGTAACGTGACGTCACCCCAATTTGAGCCAAAATTACAACAAGAAAAATAATTATTGTTATACTGTAAAATACCTTTAATTATCTACATAATGTTGTATCTATAGATAGAAGATACAACCACAAAGTTTTTTTATATTCATGAAACTTTACCATAATAATATAATATGATATTATTATGTTCTCTGATTGTTCTCGTAACTCTGATTCTTACCAGTGTTTTTTCCTGCATATATATTCAATAAATTTTGACTGATAAATACACAGACACAAAGTATTTTGCTCAAATTCCAAAGACTTCAAAATCCTGTTGATTTTTATTGTGTTGTATATATGCACAATAATAATATACATATTATATACTTGAGGAATATAACTATGAAAACATGAAGAACATATATATATGGAAAATGCACGCCACTGAAATAGTTTTCTAAAAATTTGCTGTCTGTATTTTGTATAGGAAGCCCTATAATATTTAAGTTATTATTACTATCATCATTGTGATTCGAAAGTTACGTGTATACTTTTCTGATACATATATTCTTTGTTTTCTTCATACGACCGTATATGTATGTATGTTTATTACATGAATTATTATAATAATAATTATTTTGTTATTTCCTTTTTATTGCAGTTCCTAACATATTCTTTCCCTTTAATTCATGCTTTTCTTGTTCAGATTCATACAAATCATATTCCTCGTCATTCATCTTAATATCCGTACATGTATAGTTCCATCTGCGTTAATAATATATACGTAAAAACATTTGGACTACCCTATATTATATTTCATTACACAATACATTTATTTTAAAATACATTACAAACATGAAGCCCGATATCCACAGAACAAGCAACCTTGTGACAAAAACTAAAGTGATGGCGACAGTTTTTTCCCTTTTAAGTTAGAAGAGATAAATACGTATTTCAAATTTTTTAGGACTTTTTCAACCATTTTCTGAAATTTCATTGTGAATATCTAAGCACCAAACGATTGTTGCCAAAATGGCAACAGTTTAAGTAATAATATGATTTAAATTTTTGAAAACGAAATCGTTTTGGTTTGTATATAATTTGGTAAAGAAGTTGCTTGTTGCGTGGATGGGGCTTGAAATCACAATTGTTTTTTATTCTCTTTCAGTGATTATTTTATATGCGTTCTATTTATCTTTTTGTCTTTTAAATTAGTAATACTGCGTCCTCAAGTTCTAATGATACGAGAGTGTAGTTGTGTATCAATGATTATCTATTCAGTTTCTTTACTTGCATTTGTGTGTAGGACTTTCTCCTTCAAAAACAGAAAACGTCTTCATCACAAGCACTCAGTGAGTACAAATGAAAATAAAACTTGGAAAATGAATAAAAGTTTTCTTTATTATAAAGTGAAAGCCACAATTTTTGATACTTTTATATTTTATGAATTTGATAAGATATTGTATAATATATAATTTGGAATCTTTCGTATCATTTTTCTATTAAGCTGTGTAATATTCTAGAAATAGACACTCATTACTAATATTTATTTCACTGATTTCGAATGAATAATAATATAGTATTTGCTCAAACACTTGAGATTTTCCCTTGAGAAGACTTTTCAAGTCACGTAATATGTCAAGTAGCGGAGCATGTATATAGATGAAAAACAAAAGTTGAGAGAAACGTAGATTGGAGAGTTTAGTGGATAGTTGAAAGAGAAGATGTAACATGTACAAATATAATGTTTGTCTTTTTCTAATACTTTTTTGACCAATATCAATAATACTATAATATTTAATTAATAAGTACAATAGTAAATATTATACAACACACTTAATGTCATAATTGCATAATATTTATTAAATACTAGACATGCATTTACATTTTAGTGCATTTCATTTGAGTTTAAAAATATTTTCTACAACATTTCTCCATCTTGTACTTTTAGTACTTGACGACAGAGGAGTGATGTAGAAAACTGTGTTGAAGAATATATTTTACAACGATAATAATTGAAATAGTCACTCGTAAAATATTATTTTCATGTCATATCATTAATAATTTAGCTCCAAACAATTTTCTCTTGTCAATAACCTATTTTGTATTATTTTTAGCATTCCTATTTATTCCTATTTCTCATGTGTGTTTATCATATTTCAAACTTAACAACATCACATTTTCCGACAAATTAAAAGATTAAATGTATACATAATATGTATTGCATTTTCCTACGCAAGTACATAATATGTCTACACGTAACTTTCTCTCTGCTTTCTCTTTTATGATTCCTTCTCATTCTATCGTCATTTAAACTATATTATAATTAATAATAATAGTAATGATTATCTAGTATATTATTAATTATTACTCATATCCTAATAGTTTTTTTTTGAGATTTCATCTTATTACTTATGATAGTATATGTATAAAAAACATGTAGATGTAATATAATATTATGTATGTATACGTAATACCGTTGTATAATACAAGATTGAGAATAAGAACTTGACTCTCGCACAATATACATCATACTTACGCATTTCACCAATAACAAAAATAATAATAATAACAGTAAAAGCTCTTTTTGTTGTTTTAAGCAATACACAGACTTGGAAATAATTTTGTTGCTCTCTCTCTCTCTATCGAAGCTGTGCATAAAAAAATGCACAAACAATAACAAAACGGGTTCAAGGAAAATGTGTTAAGTAAAATCTAACTTGAAATCTAAAATAATCCCCGAATGTTTCCTTCCTAACTTAATTTTAATGACTAACCTGCCGAATATCCGAACACAGAACACCTAAACCAAAATGTGTGTGGACATGAAATTAAACTCGTAGTTAAACAAATAGTTTTTAGTATATAATATTTTATGTATTTACATTGACAAAATAGATTTTGTTTTGGATAGGAAAATGACACTGGACTTTTTGTTCTTGATACAATACTTTTAATGACATATTGTACTTTGACTGTCCAGTTGAGGAAAAAGCTCACATCGACTAGATACAACAACTCATATAATATTTCAATTTCTTGATTTGTATAATATATTTATGTTTTAGTCTACAAACTATTAAAAACTAAAACCTTGTTACTTATTTATCCCTCCCTCCATTTCTATTCTGTCCCCCCTATGTTCCAGCTAATATCCAATGTGTATATCTTCAACAATCTAATATATCTAAAACAATATGTACATGTGATCATTGAACTATAGACTTTGTTTTCATCAGAGCGTGTTCGTTTGTTCAAAGAGGGAAACTAAAATATGACTACAGACTTTTTGTTTGTGTATGTGTACTATTTACTGTATGTAACATGTTTATGTGTTTCTTTGGCATCTTTTTTGAGAAAAACTATAATATTACCTAAAATACTGTATGATATTTGATCATAATATCTTGTACAATTTAAATCCAAAGTTTGCTTACACGTTACAAAAGTTTGCACATGTGTGTTTAAGCTTGTGTACTTTGATTCAAGTAGAAATTGTACAGTGAACTTTTTGAAATTGTCTTGAAAACTGTTTACACAAACATGTTACTAAAAAATACTGAATGAGAGAGAGAGAGAAAGAGAGAGAGAGCGCGATGTATGTTGTATTATTATTATATTATATATAATAAAATATGTAATTTTTACTCACCATTTGAAGACAAAAGAGTCACTTTTGACAGAGCTTCTTCTCTCTCCTTGATGATGATGATCCCTTTTTACCAAATATATTTAGTAGGAAGTAGAATTGTGATGCACAATGTCATCATGCATTGTGTAACTTTTTATCATTGTTTTAAGTTTTAAATTCTTCATGTTGCATACATTTTGTACATTTTAACTCGGCAATTTTAATATTTCATCACCTTTTCAAAATTCTTCATTTTTATAGCAAATAGTTTATATATTATTATGTATTTTATATCATATTATCGTACACAAAAATTAATATTTTGTGTTGTACTGTAAAAATTAAACAAAAAGTGTCTTTTGTAGCTATAATATATGACAGTATATAACATAATATTATACTATACTCAAACCCAAAATAAAAGCTTGTTATATTGATTTCTTAAACACTCAAAGTCAAATTTGTTGTTGGCCAATACGCGTCAAAGTATTATTAATTATTATGTTACTATTATTCCATAATCCCAGTGTTGCCTACAACACTTTTTCACCAAAATTCAGACACTCTATATATACCTTTTATTATAAAGCTACAAATTCTGACTAGATGAGTTGAAAAGTCGAAATTACTTACGCCAAGAAACCTTAGAAAAAGAGCAACAATCAAAGTTTTTTAGGTATATAGTAATAATAAAATTGACAAAAAATTATTTTAGAAGCAAAACGTTCCAATATATAGAACAACATGCACCACGAATTTTCAACGGCGTATAACTATTTACACGCGCATGTTTGAGAAACTCTCATCGCGAATCGTTTTTTTTTCTAAAAAATACACAAAATCTTATCTATGTACATATTTATATAGTAATATAATAATATAATATGTCTATGTATGTCTTGCTCAATAATAAAATTAGCAATAAATACTTGAACTTTGGTCACTAGCCATTTCTAGATATACACATAATTATTATAACAATCAAAAATTCAGATAACAAGAATGTTGATTAAATTGATTATGATGTATCAACCTCTATAACCTATTCTAATTAAAATATAATAATGATAAGGATTATTATTATTGCTCATAGATTATACATTATTATTATTATTATACCTTTGATAATGATGATAAAAACAAGATATGTCTTAATTTAAACTTGATAATATCCACTCATGTATGTCCTATAATAATATATAATATGTTTATGTTCTACAGTTACTACAAGTAAAAGAAAGAAACATGGATGATAAAATACACAATACGATAAGAATATGTAAAATACGAGACATAAAACAGAATAAAATACACCAAAGTAAATATGTGATAATATATAGATATTCCAGATATAATATAATATACATAACGATAACGATCAAATATTATTGTTATAATATTTATACCACAACTCTATACTCTATACACTATTCACTACATACAGTAGACATTAGAATTATTATGTATAATAATATATAGATGAATTTGAAAAAATTATTGACTGGATCCCGAACGTCCTACGTCCGAGGAACTTTTGCAACATTCACTCTCGCACTCCCATAAATAAGTGTATACTTATGTATTATTATTTATAATTATATTATGATAATAATGCACAAGTAATAAATACATGTAGAATATATAAACGCACATGCAGGACTCATGGCAAATTTCACTAAATATCTATTTAGTAATAAAATATTGCAGAGTAGAGATTCTCATAACATCTATTATGATGTAGAATTGAAAGAAGAATATAATATATTATAGTACATTTTTATAATAATTGTAGTTTAAATAATGTACTTACACAGTCCACATTTGCAACCGAGTTTTGTTCAAAATACTCAAGTTATCAGACACAGAATAGAATAATAAATAACATGAGCCGTCTATTTAACATTAAAACAATCATACTTGATAAATATATTTATGTGTGTAATTATGAATTAGGTATGTATAACATGCATGTTAATACGATAGAGTTGCGAAGGTAGTGCTGATTGACACGTGTGTGAGTCAATCAGTCACACGACTATATAATACAATAACATTAATAATAATAATAATAGTTACTTATAGGTTAATAATAAGATATAATATGTTTTAGATGGATGTTGTGTGTGGAAAGCGAGAACGACCAAGTGAAAGTTGACGGTGTAACATCAAAGCGGATCGATTTTTTTTAATATTTATAACCATATTATAGCCCATTTTACCATGTCTTGTGGTTTTCAAAAACTCTTCCTCGTTCGTCCTCCTCAGTCCATAAGCACGTATCGTATATGTATTTAAATACTTGAGTACAGATCCACATTTTTCTCGTCTGTACATATTTCATATTTATACACATTTATTTATATTATTTTGTTGAGTTGAGGGGAAATGGAGGAAAAGGAGAAGAATAATGTAATATTCACAAGTAACTTTTCCCTGTCTCTTTTTGATCACAATCTCTGTTCTGTCTCTCATTTTGGTGCAAGCCGAATGATGTTGTTGTCCCACTTGAGTGTCGTCGTCATTTCTGTTGTACCGTTGTATTCGTGTTTCCCCATTTCCCACACACCGCATCTCCATTCTGAATCTTCCATTCCGATGAGAGCAGGATTCGCAGAGAAAGAGAAGGAGCGAGATTGAGATTGAGAAAAGTTTGATAGTGTATATTTATTTCAGTTCAATTAATGAATAGGCGCACGGAGGATTGGACTTGGTGCAGTGATGTAGAATCCAGGACTTGGAGCCACTGCGTGAGCTGGAGCAGTTGGAAAAACGAGACCACCACCCGCCAAAGTTGCTGTCTCCATCGCTAGCCTAAAAAAATTAGGAATCATATGATTTCTTTTGCGACTCCTTTTACAAATGTACATCCAAGCATAATATGGTCTAGCACACAAACAGGAGAGAACAGGGCACCAAAAGGGGGCATTTCTTTTACTCTTTTATCAAATACATCAAGTACACTTTTTTGTTCCACATGATGTGGATCTTTAAGCATGCATCATCTTACAAATCACAAAAACACTTCCCCCACAGCCCAACAGTAATCTTTTTACTCATCTACCGGAGTTGAATTCTGTGAGCGTCACCATTCCTAATGTTTGACTTTTTTTTAACAAATAATAGTAATAACAACAAATGTTGGAAATGATTTAATAGTCATTTGTGGTTTGTATTTTGTATAGTCATTCGGAGAAAACACTGTCTGTTCTGTATCAAAAATTAAACGTAAATGTCGACAGTCCAAAAACATGTTCAATGTAAGATAATAATAATAAGAGTACGTAATGGCGCTGTGTATTTTACCATCTCCAAGAGATCTCAGCTGAAAGTCGCATTATTATTACTATTACTATTATGCTTTTTCAACCCACATAAACTTGTAACAGACTCTCGTTTTATGGATTTTTACTTATCTTTTATAACAGAATGCGTAATAAAAAACCAAAGTTTATGAATTTCTATTAAACAACAAAGTGTTTTCCAATAACTAAAACGCATCAAAAGTAAAAGTTGCATTTTTTAAGCTTTTAAACCCATTTTAAAAAATTCCTAATGTAAACAAAAAATATTTCTTCGACACGCCGTGCATTGTGATTTTCTTGACAGGCATTGAATAAAAAAAAGGAAAGAACCCGATCTGGAAAGAAAAAAGACAGCTCCAACTGTTTCCTCAATGTGACATGTATTACACCAACAACATTTCCCTCTCAAGTGAAATACCACACCAGACAAGTATAATAATAAATTCAAATGTATTATATTTTTATACGTAGAATGTTTTTCAGGATGAAAAATTCAAAGTCGTTTCACTTTCATGTTTGTGGAGGCAAAGAGTTCTTGATGTAATATGTCTGTCAAATCTGAATGTCGTAAGCAGGGATTTTGTTTTAAAAGAATATGATGAATTATGACATGGTGTGCAATTGAATAGCTCTTCGTCAAAAGGACTTGCAAACAAATCGAAATATCAATATGAGGATTTGCATGATTTGTAATTGATTTCTCCCTTTCTGAAATCTGGATTCAGACTGTGAATTGTCAAGTATTTACTTTGAGAATCCCCGTTAAATAAGTTCTAGACTCCCTGACACATTTTATGGCTCACTAATATAAAATATAATGCGCTTGCCTAAAACGGGCGTTGGTTTAGCAGTCTGAATCCATAACTTGAAGTCATATCCGAAAATATTATATGATTATATTTGGGATTTCAAGTTTCAATCTAAAACTGTATCTGAAATCTGGATGCAGGTAAAGTTGTGTAACTTTTGAGTTGTTTCAATCACTCTCCAGCCATCCATTTTTCTCAACATGAATTGTCCATTAATGTTCTGTTCTTTGTAGTTTTATGCAGACGCAAGACACCTCATTCTGTTCCAAACTAACTTTTCTCTATTCCCTCTTCTTTTATCCACCTTCTGTCTAAAAACCTGGAAATAAACTTTGTCAACTTTTCCCTTTTCCCTGTCTTCAGTTTTTTCCTAGTGAAAGAGTCAAGGCCACAGAGTAAGCGAGAGTACAACCAACTTTTTCTCATTTCCATCACCTTTTCTCACACAACTGAAATTTAATTCTTGACTTTACTGGACTTTTGTCCTCCATTTTCAATCCAACGGCACATTTTAATATTTTTTGCATATTTCAAGTTGTATTCAAGATTCAAGTGTCTCTCTCTCGTGGTAATTATTATGAAATGCTCAAACCGTATGAATCATGGACCTTTAAAAAGAAAGCAGGATAAAGCCAATGGTGAAAGTTGAAAAATTAGAATAAAATGGAAAGAAGATGGAACCAAAAGCCTTCTTTTTCTCATTCACGCAGCATGAAAATATGGAAAAGGAGGAGAGAAAACTGGAATAAATCTGAGTTGATGACAAAAGAGTGGAGGAAATTTATAGGTTGGTCCGCGGACAGTTCACTCACTACTCACTACACACACCATTGTTTTCATATTATATGCGTCAATTATCTAATACAAGTCAAAGTTTTGCCTGGGTAAACTCAGCCGGGAGTTTGTCATCTATTGTCTCTCCGCACCAACCCCACAGTCATGTAAAATGTGTAGGAAAGAACACAAGAGAAAAGAGAGACAAGAGACAGAACAATAATAATCAATACAAAAAGGAAATTCCTATTTCGTTTTGTGTTTTGTGTATTGAGCGTTTGTGGAGTCAAGATAAAAGTGTAAAACTATGTCAGCAAGTTGCTATCGTGAGTATTCTGTAGTCTGCACAAGTAAATGTGGCTGTGCAAATAAAGCTGTATCTTTCCTCTGGTTGTTCTGTCTCCTGTCTCCCCCGCCCCTCCGCCTCCCCCTCCCATTCTACTCATCCTCTACCCCTACATTCTGTACACTCTCAACTCCTCTCCTACTCCGTCTTCCATGTTCCATGTTCTGTGGATCCAACTTTGGAAAATGGAATCATGGGAAATTATCTATGTATTTTCTATTCATCAGCCAACTTGTACAGCGTGTCATGTGTGTATTCTGTTTCCTATTTCCTATTTCCCCATCATCTCCTTTCACAACTCTCTTCTACTTTCCAACCCACAACCACTGCCTTGCGTAAGGCGTGGAGTGTAGAATGCAGAAAGTAGGGGGAATAGATATTAGAATATTAGACGGTGGATGTGTTGTGAGGTGTGAGGTGGCAGGTGTGTGTTTAGCCTTCAGAATTCAGAATCCAGTCCAATGCAATCTCAATGCGAGATGAGCCGAGACTCTTTCCCTACATTTTGTATTTTGTATTTTGACAAATGCAAATTCATAAGGTAAACGGTAAAATAAATTGAGAAGAGAAAAAGGATGTGAAAAGAATGGGACCAACTCTACAACTTTATCCAACAAATTAATGCGTTACTTTTCTATATTAAACTACTTTATCAAAATCCGTCAATCAAACTGAGCACACAACACAAAATATGGACGTTGCGCACAAGTTTTGGGAGTCACCAAACTCAGTTCAAACCACGTTTCCATCAAAAGACTCATCTGCCCATTCCTTCTTTCAAAATGTCTCTCTTCTAATGGGAAACTCTTTCTCGTCCGGTGCACAAAATCCATTACTTCAAAAAGTAGGTGCACATCGCAGAGCTCATCCCCCGAGTGGGAGGGACCAAAGACCAAAGTCTCCATTTTAATTCCCTTTAAAAATAGTAAGGACTGAGATGGTCAAAAGCAAGCGAAAATTGAAAAGACTTTTGCCCTAAAGAAAAATTTGAAACTGCCCTTTAAATTTCCAAGAGAAAAAAGAGATAATTTAAAAAAAAAAAAGAAGTGTATTTTAACTTTTAACCCCTTTTTCAAGTGAACGCAGAATGTTGTTGTACTGGATAAGAAAAAGAAACATGAATTGTGGCGGATAAAGCAGTCCAAAACGGAGGAGACTTACATAATAATAATAATAATAATAATGCATGAGCCCGTTGAGATACACTTGTAACAATTTAAAAAGCTTTCACTCTTTTTACGTCCACATTATTTCCTGTGCACACACGACAGCAGATTATAAATTGGATATGAGACTCAAGTCTGAAAGAGAAAGATCGCGAGAGTGGGAGAAAGAAGGAGAAAAGGGAAAATCCGCACTCATTCATTCAAACCCTAAAACTCCTACTGGCAAAATGGAAACTCGACTCGACTCAACTCAACTTTGCTCTTTTCTGTCACCTCATCAGACTTTTAATCAAACTTTTTGGATGAGTCGATTCTCGATTCTCCTCTTTCACTCTCTTTTTCAATTTTCAATAGTCTCCACCGTTTTGTGTGTGTTGGAAATATGGAATTACAGAGGAGTATGATTAATGCAAGTTTTTACTACCAGATATAAAACCCTCGGCTGCTGTATAAATCACATCACACACCACTCAATATGCACATAATACGCGCTACTCTTATTGTGACGTGACATGTGAGCACAAACTCCGGCCCAGAACCAGCCTCCAGCAAATGAGAAAACCCATCTTTGAAAGAGAGCAAAATGCAAAATCCCATAATACAAACTGAAATATCTTGGAGGAATTTTTACTCGGGCTCTCGCTCCTTGATTTAGAAGGCAGAGATCTTAGCTCTCACAGAAACCCTGATCAAACAGACGCCTTTCTCCTCCTCTCCTCTCGCACACTAAACCCATTCACAAATATTATTTTCAATCAGTCAGATCAAACTCCATCACGTTGTAATTTAATCATTAATTATTATCATCTTAACTGTCTAAACCTACTCAAATCACAACTTGACATAATCTCATTCTCAAAAAGACCAAAGACTCCTTTGGCAGTAGCAAGTGAATACTTAGAACATTAAAATCTTGAATTACGGATCAAGATCTTGGAGCTTTTGCACAATCTAATAAGGATCTGTAATCTTAAAAACCTCATTTATTATACATTTCAACATGAATAGATGATCATGGCATTCTTACACTTTACACCTGAATATTAAAAGCAACTCGTCTTGCCAAAAATACTCGAAGCGTTTACCTCTTTTCATCTAAATATTACTCTTTTCTGTATTTGTTCTATAAGTAGAAAGTTGTATTAGTGATATGCTACAATTCTAAATGATATTCTAAACTAAATAAACAAGTACTCATAAGAAGAAGACCCGTTTGGACAGGTGGCCCTTGTGGAGGTAGACACGGATCGTCGCAACAAGATCATTCGGAGTTCGGAGAGGCAGGAATCGCGGGAAGGTTTCGGACCGTTGTGAGTGAGAGAGTCAGAGGTAAGGTTATCGTTTAACGAAAAATATACTGGAAAATATTATAATCAAGTACTTTACAGTCAATATCTAAAATAAATCAAAAAAATGTTATAAAATTTTCAAACAAATCATAAGAAGTTTGTTGGAAAACCATAACATGATATTTACGAAGTCCTTGAAAAAACAAGAAAAAGTTGGAAGAGGCTGGAGAAATGTTGGATGTGTACACACACATATTTTTGAATGAGGCAGGCAGGACTTGAAATCAAATGAAGGGGTAAATTATTTTAGTGGTGGGCACCAGAAGAGAGAGAGAGAAAGAGAGAAAGAGAGAGAAAGAGGAGTACGTGTGTACTTTTCCATAAACTTACCGTATGAGTCCATACACACATGGTTTTTATGTTTATGGACGGACCATTTCAAAGGGGTAGTAAATATTAACGTGGAACTGGAACGTGGATGAAAAGTTGGAAGCATGAATTATGATTAGGAAGGCTTTTTTCATTTGAGATATCCAAAGTGTTTTTGGAAGGAAAACTTACCATTAAGGAAGGCCAAAGGAATCATAGATACAGACAAGAAAGTGAGTGGGTGAGATATTTTACTGCTTTTTTTCGTTGGGTTTTGGTTGTTGGTGGATGGAGCGGATCGGAGGATCAGGAACTTGATTATTTATCATGTTGTTTTACTGGAGGAAAATAAACTGGAAATAAAATCTAACAGATCTAGTGTACAAAACAAATTTATGGAGATGAAACCAAATGTAAGAACCAACATCAAATAAAATACTTCAACTGTCTACTAAAACTATTCAAACATTCAGTTTGATCAAAATTGTGTTTTTTATATAATATAAAACTTTGTTATTTGTCATTCATGTATTAAATATTAAAATAGGAAGAAAAAGTATTTATTTTTTTTGGAATTTTGAATGTTCAATAAATTATAAATGATAATGAAGGAGACTGTGTGTTTTTTTTTGGTATTTCGGACATGAATTTCAAGTAAATATTTGAGTAGGTTCAAGTCAGGTAAAAGGTGGATGAGAACTGCAAATAAATATTTGGAATTTGGTTTCTCCTGGATCGGTTGAGAAAATGATGAGATGATCCATTCAAAGAATATGAGACTTGGGTAAAGAAAGATGTGTGAAGATAGGACCAAAAAGTACATGAGTACTTTTGAATAGGAATTGAGATGTATGAAATGTCGGGATGGTTCATCATGAAACTGGATTCGTTTAATCTTGGTGAAAATAAAACATTTTGGAAGAGCTTGAGTAAAAAATAATAAATGAATAAATAAATGATAAAAAACAACAAAAAAAAAGGAGATTCATTTAAAGGCTGGAAATATGCATGTACATTTACTGGATGAAATATTTGGATATTTCATGATAAAACAATTATCATTATTATTAAAAATTCTATCGAGTTCTTGGGTACAGGTTTTGATGTTCTGAAGAGGAATTTGTGGAAAATAATGAATTTTATGAAATGTGGATGGATGAGGTATGGAAAAAAAGATGAATTTCTTCATGGATGTGATTGGGTGGTATTTATCGTCAAAATAAACTTTTGAGTGAAATTGAGGAGAGAAACAGAGAAAGACATGAAAAAAGCATTTAGAGGTTATTTGGTATTTGGTATATATATTTTTTATTCCCATCAATATTATTCGATAAAATTTCATGAATGTATTGAAGATTTTAAAAGGGAGAAAAGGATAAAAGTATTGACAAATAGGACATTTACACAGGATTCACGCACATTTATAAGATAAACTATATTTATATGTAGAGTTCAAGGTCTGTCATTATTATTATTATTATTTTTTCATTTCTTTGTTTTAAGTTAAAATGTATAATGTAATATCTATTATGTATGATGTTTTGTTGTTCAAAAATGCTTGTCTTTACACACTTGTCAAAAATAATAACAGTATGATAACAAACTACACGACGTGTATATACTATTATTTTATGTACATAAACAATCTATTAATTCAATTTGTATGTACTGATCTCTCATCACTATAATATAATATAAGAAAAACTTTTGTCTCTTTTTCATGTCATAAAATATGCAATTGAGCTGAAAAGTGTATTTTTTTTTAAATCCCTAAATATTTTGAGTGTAATAATATAAACAGCTAAATATATATATACAATCGGATCACCAGAATCATTTTAGACGACATACTAAATAATTGCTACATTTAAATGTATCCATATTTAATTATTTAAAGCCTAACCAATAAATGACTAACTCTACAGCTACAGTAAATCTAAAAACATTTCTACAGATAAAACTTGTACGGCACTAAAAAACAGAAACATGATTTACTAGACTAGTCTGCATTTCGTGTTTATAAAGTATAGAGTATAGTACACAAGATGCTTCTTTTTTTTTTTTTAAAAAAAACCAATTTCATAGTTCAATTCAGTAAAACACAAAAAATAGTATATATTATTCTGGAGGTGACAAACTCACACAACATTTTAAAACTGAGATGAATGAGTTAAAATAAAAAGGAACTAATACATTCTACACTAAGATGAATTGTTTCTGTCACTTTTCCTTGGCCGTGAATACAGATAATTATTAGTATTACAAAGTTGATTAAGATATCCTGAAAAACTATTTGGTACTAGTAACAAGTACAAGTAGACGCTTGATGAGAAAAAATAGAATAAAACAAAACAAAGACGGTGTTTATTTTTTACTTTTACACTTAAAAAAGATAGATTTACGTTTTCTGTACAATCTAAGTAAAACAAAAATTATTATTTTGTATCAACTTGCTGTCAATAAATGAATATAATGTTATATACATAATAATTCTTATGTAAATAGACGAAAAAAACTCTCCTAAAACGTTATGTACAACAAAAATGTCTACATAATATTTTACATGATGATACAAATTGGACCTACGAGAACAAGTAATAAGATTTTCTTACTACAACATGTACCTAGAATAATAATAATAATAATACTACTAATAGTAAAAGCTATACTATTTAAATGTACCATATTATATATTTTGTATACATGTAATGATAATATGTAAATTATTTACAAGAGGAAAAATGTTATACTTTGATAAAATGTAATACTTAATAATAATAATAATAATTTTCAAGTTTTTTGGTACAGTGAAGTGTTTATACAAGTGTGAGGATGGGCGGGAGTGTGAGTAGTGTGTGTGTGTGTGTGATATCAAGTTAAATAAAACTTTAGTAGGGTGCAAATTTGTTTCGTTCATTCTTGGATTTGGGTGGTGGGGAACCAGAGGATTTGAGTTTTGGTGTGAACGAGGTGTTGTGTGGACGACGGTGGACACCAGTGGTTTGCACGGGCGGTTGAGTGCCATGCGGAAGAGTTGCCGCGGCGGATAGGAGTTCATTAAGACCGCCGAGATTGCCCAAAGCACTCAGCGAAGTAAGGAGCGGGTTGGCAAGGAGCTTGGCCAAAGGAGGAAGGGCACCACCAATTGAATTATTTGATCCCTGTGCGTTCTGCCCACCCGAAGTTCCTTGACCTGAACCATTCGGGGAACTTCCGTCTCCTTTGTTTTGGGATTCCAGATTCGCCTTTTGCAACTCCACACTGATGAAAATATGACATTTACATTTTTTTTCCAAAACTAATATAACCCTTTCTTTCTATTCTATTCTATTCTATTTTTTTTATCCTCTTCATTTCATATCAGTGTGTACATGAGATCTTTTTTATCTTATATTACCTCTTTTAAAAACTTTTGAAATACTTTGAATAGACCTACAGTTTATATTATATATTTTTTACAACAAGGATTATTCGATCCTTATTATTTTATCCTATTTGCAACCAAATTGAAAATTGAACTATGCATTAAAGAAGAGTTCTCTCATTTGGACTCTCATTTGATCCAATGTTTTAGGTTTCCTATCCGCATAGATCATTATATTCAAATTGCTGCAAAAAGTTGTTACTCTTCAACCATATGCATTGCACAATTATTAATTATTATCCGTGTACCTGCAGGAATTTCCCAATTATAATGCTCATCCACGTGATTTGTACTCACATTTATGAGCTATGATATTACTACATTTTACAGAGGAAAAATGTACATCAAACTCCTACACGGTACACAGTGAATGACACATTAAGAATAAAGAATAAAGAGGAGGAGGAACAACAAGAAGAAGAAAAACTAGTGCTAGGGGTTGTGAAAAAGGGAAATACATAAGAAAATAAAAAAAGTAGTCATACCTCATGTTGATTAGGTACTGGGCCAGTGCAACCGAGTCTTGATTTCCAGTAATGGTGATGACACGATCAGTACAACCTTCACGTAACTCTTCCGAGTTACTAATTCGAATCATAGCACCACTGATTTGCCTACAAAAGAACACACGCAAAAAACATTTAGTCCAATTTCCTTTTCTACATGGTATACAAATTCTACATCGGAAATGTGGTATAAAATATGCAACTCCTGAATGGTAAATGGTAAATGAGATGATGCTGCATACTGAAATTTCCATGCGCCTGGTTGTATAATATATTATGTAAATGCAGAGTGTGAGTATGCAGTGTGAGTTAATAGTGATGATGCTCCTATCTAATGAAGCCTACCAACTATAAACATTACACACTTGACTTGGTTTTACTCGGGAAAAAAGACGGGATTTTATGTGCAGAAGGACTCTTCCCCTTTCTCACTATCTCCTTGTTTCCATCTTTTACAGCCATTTCACACATCCCCCTTTCGCAGCACAGCCCAGAATAACATGGGAAACAAAACATGACACAGAGAATAAAACGGGAATTTGGATACACACTCCACACTCCACACACATCTCAACTTACTACGTGTAAAATATAAACAATATTATTATTAGTACTATCGCCATCAACCATCAGCCATCATGAGCCTCATCTTGTGCTTCAGTCTGAGTATCGTCGTAAGAATAAATAAATATCCAAGTCCGGGAGTGTCTGTAAAATATCCTGTTAAAAAAGCCCAGAAAAGACATGAGGAAAAGGAAAAACAATAGAAGTGAATTGAAGGAAAAGGAAGGAAAGGGAAGAAGCTGCCAAACCAAACGAGACTTCACAAAATGGAAAAACGTGAGAGCACGAAACTGTCATCCAACTTGTCATTGACATGCTCGCTGACTTTTGGACTAGAGACATCAAGTCTCAAACATTGGCACACATCAACAAATACCAAGAACATTTCCTAGCCGTTTCAATGCAAATGAGTGATGAAGAAAAAAAGGGTATACATTTATGAGTGATCCTATACAAAGTACAAAAAACAGAGACAAGTACGTATCGATCTCATCACCAAATCTTAACCAACTTGATCCTTGTAAAAAATATCCTGTATCTTGCATGTATCTACTCCTACTCCCACTCCTCCTCCTCCCCCTCCCCTCCTTCTTCTCTTCCTCCTTTCTCTCATTCTGCTACACATCCACTACTTTCCTACTTTCCTATATTCCCGCGTCACGCTTTCATGTACATGCACTTTTATCTCTCTCTTTTCCCTCTACACATTTTATAATATGCACGTTTCATTTCAAACTCAAAAGCACCTCTTATATAATGGATAATATCCAGTGTCTATAATAGACCCACACTAGAAGAGCACATATAACATATACCGTGATGTAATAGCAAGTAGGAAAGAAAGAAAGAAAGAAAGAAATAAAGAAGCAGACCGTTCTTTCCACTTTACCAAGTTTTAGTTTTCCCAATCTTTTGTAAACTCTTTCTAGATTGAAGAGAAACTTTTGGGAATTCTTATGAAAACTAAACCTTCCGAGAAAACTATGTACGTGTCTTTATGACTTGAGCTTAAAGGAGAAAGAGTTGATTTAAGGTAGACTCACCGGATTTCCGCTATCTTGGTTCCTCCTTTACCTATTTTAACAAAAAAAAGTTACATGTATCATATCACAATATCAAATCAAATGTACATACTCTTTTATTATGTACCTCTTTCATTTTCTCCCAAATAAAGTTTCTTTTTTCATGTGTGCACACGTTTTTCTACTTTACACAGAGTTTTCTGTGGTTTTATAATTACTTTTAAGATTATATGAATACAAAAATATTATACACATTTTAATTTAAAAAACAAAACAAAAAGATAAAACCACAAAATTCTAAACCTGTCACTTATGAAATAATAATAATGTTCAAGAAAGAGTAAAGGAAATGGTAATATTTTGGGATGTAGGATAAATGTAGTGATTAATGATTAATATTGGATGGTTTATTGGTAGGAATCGATTATTTGGACGGTGGATTTGTTAGTGTAAAAATACATGTAAAATATGACGTAGCGTGGATTATGTTTGTTGATTGTGCTGCTAAAAGGGCGATATGTAGAGAAATAGAAATAGGGAGCTGGTTGTGAAAGGGAAAGGGACTCAAAGTAGAAGACTGATAAATAAATGAGGGAATCTATTCGGAAAGGATTTATTTATTTATAGCATAGCATAGTGGAGTAAAATGGAGCAGGAGTTATAAGTAAAATGTTTCACATACCGATCACACATCCGATCAACTCATTCGGAACTGTCATTTCTTGCTGTATATGATTATTTTGCTGACTTTGCTGTTGACGGTTGTTTCCTGTGCGTAACTGACTCCCTGCGAGAGCAGCCAAAGCCGCCAGTGGAGCTGAAATAGGAATACAAATATTTACTTTACAAATTCACAAGACTCACTCCGTAATTTACTCCAAACACTCACTCCTACATCCAATATTTTACTCTCAACTTCTCTTCTCTTTCTCAACTCAACCTACCAAATATTTTGTTTCAATAACATTGTAACATGACAATTATCTCCATTTATTTCCATGTCACAGGAGCCTCTTTTGAACTGTACGCATAAAAAGTCAACCTTATTTGTTTTTTCTTTTCAAAAAAAAAACAAGGTTTATCATTCTTACAAATATTTGATAAATATCCAAATAATTTGTTCCTCTCAACTCTGAACCGTTTATTTATTCTTATTTTAGAGTTTGACATTTTGGCTCATCCACATAATATAATATTATGTAATATAGATTCAAGATAGAGATTCATCATGTGGATTTACAAACTATATTTATACGTGTAGACTTTAAGCCAGATTATATTCCATCAAGATAAATGACACATTGTGAATTGCGAGGATATAAACTGAACTAATAACACCGCATGACATGGGAATTCCTGGATTGAGATAAAATAAATATAAAAGGACAAACCTGCAGGATTTACTGGACCAGCATTTGGACCACCGCCCATTCCACCGAGTCCAAGAGCAGCCAACCCCGCCAACGGACTTGCACCCATTTTACCCATTTGCTGGAAAAGTTACAAGGACAAGAACAAGAAGTTTAAATTTCAAGTGCACGACGAGTGTATAATAGAAATGACATGGGACCAGTAAAATGAAATAGTTCCACAACTTGACTCTATTTGTTATTAATAATAATGCTGATAATAATAACTAATAATAATAAAAGTATTTCTTATTACATAACTTGTACATACTTCGGCTGGATTGATTCCGTAGCCGCCCTGCATCCCCGCATATCCACCACCGCCCCCTTGACCCATCATCATCCCTCCAGGGCCTCCAGTCGGACCAGGTCGTGGGCGATATGGAATTGTTCCGCCTTTTGGAGGACTCTGTCGTTTATCAACAATGTAAAACACATGAATCATAATAAGCACTTGTGTAAAAATAAAAAAAGAGAAAGATTAAAAATGTTGGTGTATGGAAAAGCTCTTTGGTTTATTTCTTTTTGAGCTGGAAAAGTGTGTACTGTGTAGTTGGTGTTTTATTATACTTATAAATGTTCCTACATGAAATGTACTCCTGATTTTTGTTATGCAGAGGAGGAAAGTTAAAAGTTACGTACCTCGAGCATTATCATGCAAATATGATAGATGCACTTGGTGATAGCATCACTCATGCCACTTATCGTGACAGCTCGCTCAGTCGAATTTGGCAACATTTCTGATGCCACTTGAATCGAGGCACCCGTCACCTCACGAATCTCCCGAATTTTGGACCCACCTTTCCCGATTAAGGAACCACATTGAGATGCCGGGACGATTAAACGCAGAGTAATCGGTGGTTTCGGCACATTATCAGCTTTCATGTTCTAAACATTCACAGAACACAGAGGATAATTTATTACATTATCATTATTATTATTATTCCTACCCGCTACACGCATATCAGTAACGCCAAAGAAAAGCAAATTACAAACAAACAGACACATTCTGCATTCTGTTTCATGTAAAATCAACACACTTGTATTATTATTATTATATTAATACATGCACGTCAGTGAAAAGGTATATAGATAATAAGACTTTAATTTTATGAATCCAAAATCCATGTATAAAACACGGCATAACATAGACAGTATGCATTATAATGGGATGCAAAATGATCATAAAAGTATCCAAACAAAATTAATCAATTAGAGAAAGTTAGGGAAACTAATAATGAAATTGACAGCGGATTAACAAGTACTACGAGTTGATTTTACATGCTAATGCGGCGGATGTTTGATTACAAGCTGATTATTAAATTATTTTGAGGAGGGAAAAAAACCAGACTGTGATTTCTTACACACAGTTTTGTTAATACTTACACCACCACTTACATAGACTTCTTCCAACTTTCGACAAATGAGATCAAATGCTTTAATGATTCCATTTGTATTCCCTGTGATTGTGACGATTCTTTCAGGTGACGAACCATCGCTAATATTTATCCGGGCTCCAGACTGCAGGCACATGTCAAAATAAACACAACAAATAAAAAACCCAATCAATTACAAAATACAAAACACAATAGATTTTTATCCGCTTCTACCTAAAATATTTTTTTTATTTCAACTTTCAATTCAATTCCAATTTCCGTTTCTCAAAATGTAACTTTTGGAGATATTTTTTTATTTTTCGGATTTAGGATGACAATACAAACTCTCTATGAACACAAATTTCAAAGTTTGAACAATTTCAATATATTTTACATTTTACATGGGGAAATTGTTTCTCCAGACAAGAAGCCATTTTACAAGTTTTTAATGACTTGGCTAAACTTTTGAATAAGTCGAGAAGGTAGAAAAAAAGAGAGAAAGTAGAAAGCGGGAAAGGGAAATAAATACAAGTACTGGCACAAAAATGTTGTGTTGTTATTCTCTTGAGCTTGAGGGAATTTCAGAGGATGCATGAAAATTATTACAGACTCCGACCTTATTTCTTTCCACATTTGTCACTTTCACATCTCCTCAATGGAAATATTAGGCAAAACCCATTTCAGAATTAAATTTTGTGCAATATATTATTTAGCATGAGATATTTTGGTGTAAGTTTATACACCAAAATATTTCCTCGTCCAATTCCATCTGTCAAACAACAACAAAAACTCGCTCTGTTTCACTTTCCCTGACTCATTACGACTCGACTCGAGTGTGTGTGCATTACATTATTATTATTATTATTATTATTATTATTATGACATGTACTTTTCCTCCTCGTCATGCTCAATGGAAAGTCATACAAAAGACTTTCTCTCCTTCGCCTGCATCAGCTCATACACCTCCGTCCCGCTTTCCCTTGTTTCTTGCTCAAGCAGAACAGAAGAGCTACTTTTTGAAACTCGGCTAAAATACACAGGCTGGTTCTGTGGCTCACTTGAGCTCAAGTCATCATCGCGGGATGACAAATGTCCCTTTTCCATTACATCACGGGAACAAAGCGGACTGTGTACTTTCACGTGTCTATCCACCGATTTATCTCTGTTGCACAAACAACAGCCTCTCTCCTCCTCCACCAAATTCCAACATTTGACACATAATAATGCTCCTCATAAAACAAAAGTCAAGGGATTGAAATAAACATGAGCAGGACAACTCACTTTCTCACCCAACCCAAACATTTTTTCAACCATTTTTACCAAAAGTTCTAAATAATAAATAAGTCATATCAAAAGATACCAAAAAAAAATTACCAGTTACAGTTATGAATTTAAAAAAAACAATAACATAGATATTTATTTAGAATGTGGGAAATTCGGACACTCACCTCTTCACGAAATTTTTTGACGATTTCTCCTTTCTTCCCAATGATACTTCCAACTTCCTGTAAAAACAAATGAAACAAGAAAAAGTTGTAATTTAATATTATCTTCAATTGACATGAGGATTTTGCATATGGTATCCAAATATAAAAATGTATCAACTATTCACATTTTGATCCGCATTATTTTTCTACGAGGGAATGTGTAAGCATATTTTGAATTGGGGTTTCTCCGTTGCTTGAAAAGTGAATTCAAGAACTTGATTTGAAAAGCGTGTGGAATGAAGAGTGAGGAGTGAAGGGGAGATGAAGAGGGAGTGGGGGGAGGAGGGAGGGGGGAGGGGGGGGAAATAGAATAAAAAGATGGATTGATAGAAGTCTCGACTAGAAAATTGGATCACAACTTTGTTTCACATTAAGTTGCTCACGCATATCCCGGTTTGAGTGAGAGCAGGAGGATTGAGGATGTGCAGGAGACAAGGGGAAAAAGTATGATGAATTCATCAGCGTGTGCTTCTACTCCTCACAACTCGCAACAATCCCACCAAACTCCTCACGGCATCCCATCACATAACGTGCACCACATTCACTTTTTTTGAAAACTGGGATAACTTTTCTGCTACACACGAGGACATCATGCACAATCCACAACACAGATTATCTTATACAGATAAAATCAAACTTGGGGAAATGAACGTGAACGTCAACCGTAGGAAAATTTCTTTGTATATCTTTTCCATTTATTCCCAGTAGACCGTCCCCGAAATTCTACTTATCCACAATTCTCATCCCCGTTTTATCCTTTCCTTTTACTTTGCCCTCAATGACCTCAAACTTTTATTCTTTAGATCAGAAAATCAGACAGAGCTGGGTGATTCTTTTTAGTACCCAAAAAAATTGTTAGGACTTTGAAAACTAATCCAAATGGCTGATTTTTAAAAAATATACTTTTTCCAGAAAGGGAAGGATACAAATTTGGTGACAGGTTGATTTTAGGGACGGTCTAGTTTGTATTGTGTATCGTAGTGTATAAGAATAAAGAATGGGGAAGATGAGAGTGAAAGATGAAGCTGAGGATAGAAATCGCCCTTTCACTCAGAACTCAGGACTAAACTACGAGATTTTCCTGTGCATTTGTCTAGAAGATGTGGGAGCTGAAGAGGAAATTTTTCTTCAACTAAACTGACTTTGGAAAGGCAACATCTCATCTCATGATAATGTGATTCAATATCAATTCTAGAGGGTTCACATTCACCCAGCCAAATCCAGTGCAATCCGAGAAACTCGCACACACATCCAGAAGGAGAAAGAAGCAGACAGTTTCCCCTCTCTCTTTCTCTCTCCTGTGACTTCACCCAAACTCACTTTCTTCACATTTGTCTCCGTACAAGTAGAAGATTTGACTGACTGAATATCCATTTTGTCAATCTTCGTCTTGTTGTGCATGTGTGAGTTGGAGTTGGAGTGAGACGGGAGTCTGTCCTGGTTCTCCGTGTGCACAGTCTACATGAGCAGAGTGGAAGCACCCCTCCTCCCGCTCCTCCCCCTCCTACCATATTGTCACATGTCACGAGACTCTGCCTAAAAAATACTACCACGTCAAATAAAAAGAAGCAGAGTAGAACCAGGGAAAAAATGAGGAGAAAGACACCAGTTTATTTTTGGAGCACAAGACTCATCGCAGCGAGATGATCAACATGACCATTTCTTTTTATCGTCCCTAATCGCAATATCACCATCATTTCCTAGTTTCTCTTTCCAGCATCTACATCCTCATTTACCCTGGACTACCAACACCACTCACTCCTCAACTCCTCAGTAAAGAGAGACGGAGGACGGAGGTGCCGGGAAAGAACAAGATGGAGAACCGGTGCAGAGGAAAATCAAGAATTCAAGGAGCACTTTACTTTTTTCCCTACCATTTCAAAGTCAATTCAAAGTTTAAGTCAGACGGAGAAAGTGAGAGACAGAAAGAGAGAGTAAAAAAGGGAGCAGCTAATCAATGAGCCATCAACGGCCTAACATGACATGGTCCACAGTACACGTTGCGTACATGACGAGGAGGAATGTGCGCGCCCTGTCCGCCCCACTCCTCTGTTTTTGGGACTACAAATACTTTTATTTTTCATACTTTCTCTACAGAAACCACCAAACTTGAAAACCTCACAAAAGTCACTCTACACATTTCTTGGACCTTCATAACGTATTTCCGCCTCTTGTTTGCAGTTTCCTTCTCTTGTCCTTGTTGTGTGTACATAAACTATTACACAACTCCCTCGCATGCCTAAAATATACTTGAACCCAGGATTATGATGGAGCTGCTGCAAATGCTAAGGACAAGCGTAAATTCTACTTTTGAACAAAATTCCATAGCTCCCAACAAATTCTCACAAATCGGATTAGAGGGACGCGAGTACACATTACACAGACAACGGATCCGGTTGGGACTGCTCCGGAGTTGAGGACAATAATTAAATTACCTTTTGCATTCGGAGGATGTGGACGAATTCGTGAATGTTTCATGGGTCGTTTCTGACAATCTATTTCCTATTACCGTACATTTTGAATGGAATGAGCATCTAGTTTAAATTTTGGGTAGGAATCCAAATGAGCCCAATAATTAATCAATTATTTTGCAGGGTTCCACCAACTTGAAATTCCGCGTTTGCCTCGGAAGAGAAAGCAAGGGAAAGGAAGGACGTGTGACGGAGGACTGGATCAATGAATCCAATAAAAAGGTGTACGCTCCGAGTATATTTATAAAGTGGTCACCAGTCCCCATTTCATGGCCATACATTACACATTACACCAGTACTCTTTTGTACTTTGAGAGAAACACAATCTGGAGGAAACCGCAAATGAAACTGAAAATGGTGCACCACCCCACAGATCCCGCTTCTTGATAATACCTGTTCCATATTCCTGTGCAACGCACAAGGCACAGTTTGTGGAAGAACATGGAAGATGGATACAGAGGAGAGAGAGAGAGAGAGACCGGTGGGAATGAGGGATATCCATTTCCTACATGTGCATGATTGGAGGTGCAAGTGGAGGGAGAGCTCGCTCTTTCCTGCACACTCCGAGTATTCAATACTTTTCAATGAACTTTCCACCATCACCAACTTCCAACTACAGACTACAGGCCGTTGGCATTCCCTCACAGAAAAAGACAAGAATGTAAAAAAGAAAAGGGGGAAAAGAGAAAAGGAAACCTTTCCTACACAAAAACCAAAGAGAGGAAGAGAAAGAGAAAAGTAAAAAATATTTGAAAGCTAAAAGGTCTAGCTTAAAATGTGAACTTGAGAGACTTTTAAGAGAAAAGAAAAGAGCTCCAGTGAGACCAACAAAAGCCCAAAAGCTAAAAATCTTCATTTCTCCTCTCAAGGATTCGTCTTGGACAAAAGAAGGATATTTCCTCTTGCTGGTCTTGTTCTACTCTGCTCTCTCCCCTCTCCTCTTGAATGTGGATGTGTATAAATATGGGATCCAGAGTGACTGACTGGTTCAGTGACTGCCTGAATGAATGCCTGTGAATCTGAATAGTTGGTTGGTTGGTTTCCTATAGAAATCCAGAGCGAGATTCATCATTATGCACGGACCGAGAGAGCGAGATAAAGAGAAAGAGAGATGTTTTCCAAAAGACATGATCACTCTGCTTTTATGCGAGGAAATCCAAGCATGTATCCCACATCCCATTTCACTCCACTCTTCTCCACTCTTCTCTTCCCTTCCTACACTCACAAATAAACATTGCTATATCCTTCTCCTTCTCCTTCTCCTCCTCTACCTGCCTCACTCCCTACCTCATCTCATCCCAGCTCCAGTCCCCAACCTCCAGCCATCCTCTTATTTGTTTCTCTGTATCCATGTGGAATCTATACTACGACTGCACTCTCCAGCATCCAACTCCAGCACACACTCAGAATATGATAAGACATACCTGTTTTATCTCCACAGTCCATGTCTCTATACTCCATCTATAATCACTCTCTCTCTCTCTCTTTTCCCCTCTACAACTTTCTCTCCTTCAGACCTGCACAGTGCACAGGCTGTACAACAACTACTAAATTGAAAATAAAATATGCATTACAAGGGACAGTGAAATTCAGGCTAACATTTATGCTCCTCCTTTCCCACTCTCTCTGCTTCTTCTTCTTCTACTCCACACTCACTCACTCACATGAATAGAAACACAACATGCATAATCCAATGAACATGATACAACGAGCTACTTAACAATGTAAAGCCGAGTCTTGTGCCCTCTTCCCAATAAATGTGTCCACTTCCATCCTACACAAGTACTCACTTTTACACATTCCCACCAAAAACTACATCCACTATCAAAGTTTCCACCAAAAAACTTGTATTTTTTGTTTTACCATGCTTGACAACACTTTCCATATTTGGACTGTTTATTTTGAAATTGTTCCTGGCTCCAAATGAAAAGAAGAGTGTGAAATGGTAGTTTAATTACAAAAGTATGGAGCTTCTTGTTTTATGTAAGAAAGTGGAGAGTGAGGGGAAGTTGTTGGATTTGCATAGTTATGACAGAGAAGAGTGTGGTGGTGGAGTAGGTGCAGGTTGTGCTGGAAGAGGGAAGAGGCTTGATTGGACAAGGAACCAACTCATTCATTCACTGCACTCCCCGAAATTCATACTCAACTTGAGTTTTGCTTATTTTACCTCAAATAGCTGGAAGAAGAGTAAAGAGTCTGCATGTTCCTGGAGCGAGGTAGGAGAAGGAGAAGGAAAAGGAGAAGGAAAAGGAGGAGTAGCTCCAGGACAAGTGTAGGGCTCTCCAATTCTCCAACTCTCTCCTTCCCCTCGTCTCATACATAATAAAAGGGAAAAGCTCCGAGCCTCATGAAACCTCTTCTACTCCCTCTACAATTCTCTCTCTCTCTCTTGCTCTAGTTTCCTTCCTCACACACTCATTCTCATTGTGTATCCTCCTTTTCCTTCTTCTCCGTCTCCGTGTTCAAATGAGACTCAAGTCTTGTGCTCAGGTACGAAAGGATTTCACAGACGACACGTGTACTCCCAACAATAAATGACAAGCGGTTCATTTATCATGTGATTCCACAGAACACTCTTGCCCATTTCTCCACTCTGTTACATCTTTGTGGACACTGGCTTCATTTTTACTTGATCGTCTAATAGCCTTTTATTTGGTCAGAAATCCTCGTCTGGATCATCCCACATGCAAAATTCTACACTCTCTTCACTTTTACACTTTTCCTCGCACACCCAAGCGGACGGAGAAATGCGTAGCAGTCACCAAAATACATTTACATTAAAACAGAGTCCAAGGCAAAGAAAAATAAACTGATACACTTCCTTCCACACAAAAAAGGAATCAGACGCTGTTTAACCTGATGAAAACATTTCAGAATGCTGTCCAAGAACTCGGACACAACTGCGCATGTCCCTAGGATTTTGGTTCTCCACCAAACATCAACAAATATCCATTTTTCTGCACAAAATAAATATATTCTCCTGCATTTGGTACAAACGGTGATATATTTTTCAACATGAAAAAATGGGATTTTTGGTCAAAAGTCCATTAAATATGGGAAATAAGAAAAAGTAGAGTGAAGAAGACTGGTGGAGTTGGACAGGAGCGATGAGGAAGAGGAGGACATGAACTCGGTACTCGGAGAAGGGACCAAAGTTGAGGAATCTAGAGTGGAATAAAAATGAAATAGTCCTGTGTCAATGGAAAGAGGAGACACATGAGCATTAAGTATTCACTTAGTGGCTACGTGGAAGAGTGTAGGAAGTCAGCTGCGCTCCTGCTCCGCTCCTTCCTTTCATCCTTACTCCTTGCACAACTCTCTTTTCTCCGTCTCCCGTCTCCCGTCTGCCCTGTACCTGTCCTCTCCATCAACTCTTCATATTCCTCCTTTTATCTCAATCCTTCAAACTTCCCATTCCCTTCTCTCCCTATTCCACATGCAAGCACAAAGCTCACCTACGTCCAAAATGAACGACTCATGTTTTAATGAATCATGAATTATGGCACTCGATCGATAAAAATCCCCTCCAACAGAAACAAAACTAACTTTTCAACAGACATTTGTTTTAACCCGAGTACATTTGAAACGAGAGGGTTTTCAGAATTTTATCCAGCATGCACAAGTGAAAATGAAAGAAAGAAAGAAAGAAAGAAAGGGCGAAAGAATGTAGGTGAAATATGAAGGAGGAGGTTTTGTCTACCAGTTGATACAGCTTTGGAGCGAGTGGATGGGCCAACATATGGAAAAGTTGGGTCATACTTTAGATGCAAAGTCAAGATACAGAAGACTCTAAGACTGGTTTTTATGGGATTCTGGGGAAATGGTCCTACTTTTATCCTTGTTTTATTCTCCCCCTGAATAAATCTTTTTATATCCTGGATATCGGACAAGGTGCTTCTTTTCTATTCAGACTCCTCTTCCTTTTATTTACTCCCATTGTCCTCCTATTACTCCAGTCACTACTCCTGCCACTCTCTAAAAATACTCGACTGTATTCTCCTACTTTTGGTTCCTGTTTTATCAGTTGAAATCACCTGAGACTGCGAAATGATTTCAAGATCTATCAGTTGCATAAAGATGCTCACCTTGAAAATGAAAAGGATTACTCTTGTTTTGTAATTCCATGGAAATAAAGAGGTCGCCGTCTCTCTCTTTCTTTTATCTCCTCCTCGTCCATGTATTTTGAATATTTTGTGCTTTTGTGACAGAGTATCATCCGCCTTCTCTCTCTCTCCTTCTCTCCTACCTCACAACTTGCAGATTCCCGTAATTTGAATGTATCCGAGGCAGAGAGAGAGAGAGAGAGAGAGAGCGAAGGTAGATTTCCTCCACTTGTACTTTAAACATGTAATCTATCCAATCCATCTTTTATTCAGTATGCTGAGAGTATAGAAGAATGGAATGGAATGGAGAGTCAGAGGCAGAGTTGCTCCTAGCAACATCTCTACTCTTTTCTTTTCTCTTTCTCTCTTTCTTTCTTTGTTTCTTTCCCTTTTTCTGTGCTCCACAAACTAAGCCGCATTCTGTTTCTCCGGTCTTCTCATTCTTTGGATTTGCTCCTTATTCTATTTCCCTGTAGCCGTAACTCTGACGTGGCAAGACGTGGCTAAGTGTATGCTCCTTTTGTTTTGTAGCTTGTACACTAGACTCTCCTCTGCATGCCCATCTATCCATCTATCATCCCACATCCCACATCCTACATTCTACTACCATTCTATATCAGAAAGAGAGAAAGATAAGACAGAGTCTGCTGCTGTATCATTAGAGCCTCCGTTCCCCCTCTCCTCCAGCAATCAATACCGAAATGAGAAAAAACTCCCTACAAATCCCTACAACTTTCTATCCAATTATGCATGTCTTCTCTCTCTTTCTCTCGCTCTCTCTCTCACAAACTGTCTGTATTTATAACCTAAGCCTTTCCAACATCATTCACTTCCCTTTCTTTCTTTCTTTCTTTCCACTTGATCTTCTTATTCTTCCTCTCCTCTTTCCCTTGTTTCCTTTGTACCAAAAATACAAAGTACAAAATACAAAACAGACCCAATCACAACCTCTGTGGCCAAATATCTCATGGAGAAACGTCAACGCGGCCCAAGGATTTTCTATAGTATATTATATACAGAGCTTTTGGTCAGAGCGGAAGAGGCGCAACTGGAATGATGTGAGTAAATATGAATGGACATGGAGTGAAAATGGACACGAGTCCATCTACGGAAGTGTCTCCTCATGTACATATGTATTAAAGCGAGTGACAGGTCTGTGAGTGACCAGTTCTTGTTTTCCTTATAGTGCAAGAAAGGACGGGACATTTCCCATTTTTGGTTCTTGTTTTGTCCCCTGCTCCAGAAATATCATCACTCAATCCTCCGTCCATCCTTTTCACACACACACACAGTGATTCTGCAGACGTTTTCCCATTTTCCAAACTGTCCCACTTGACATTAAAGTGCAAAGTGCTTTTAGGCCTAATCTCCGTGTATGTACATTTGCATGTCTGCGGGACTACAATGCACAAAATACTGGATATACGGACCATAACAATACTTGCGAGGATGCAAGTTGTGCATGCGGATTTGTATTTCTGTGTCATCGCATCCATGTTTCCTCGTATAAAAAATAAGGAGTACATGAAGAGAAATAGTGACATGTTATGTTGAGGGCTGCGAGTTGTACGTGTGTGTGTGTGTGTGTGTGTGTGTGTGGAGAGTAAAGGATTGGAAGAAGGACATCTTGAGCAAAGTTGGAATAAGATCAGAGTCCACAAAACACACGCAGTTAGACTTTTGCTGACTACCAAACGGAAAACGGGAAGGGAGTATAGTGAAGAGTGCTATGCTCCAACTGATACACGGAATACAGATACATGCACAATGCAGAGTGTAGAATGCAGAATGTACATGGTTATCTACAGCAGTTCGCTCACTCCTTCGCTTGCTTGCTCCGCGATACAAGGACGAAATGGAAAGGGAAATGAAAAGTACTGGTAAGAAGAGGAAGGGAGAGAGAAGAGAGAAGAGAGAAGAGAGAAAGGGACCATGAAGATGACGAGAGGAAGAGTATAGAAAGTATAGTTGCAGCAGCAGAGAAAGAGAAAACCTTCCTTTTCCCCTACCCAATCTTTCTTTTCCTACAAGAGGATAGTCAAAAGTAAAGTCTGGTGAGTTTTCTATCTTTCTCTTTCTGTGGAGTTGAAGAAGGAGAAAGAGAGAGGAAGAGAGAGAGGAAGAGAGAGAGAAGAGACGGGAGGAGGAATAGAACATTATTCTGGAGAATATAGAATCCACCATAATAACGCCACTTCCTCCCGTTCCGTTTTCTTCAGAATCAGCAACCCAATTCAATTCAACTCATCTTCTTGTTCTGCATGCAAGAACAACCCACCTTCTCAACTTGTTCTTGCATACATCGCATATGTCGCAGTCGGGTGAAAATAGACTCACTATTTCTTTACTCTTTTCTTTACTATTTCTTTACTACTACTACTACACTGCTACTACCACTCTTACACAATAATAACACTTGAACACTGAACCACTGTAGCTGTAGGGACTTTCTCCCCGACTTTCCGTTTCCGTTTCTTCTCCTCTCCTCTGCTCTGTACGTGTGGTGGAGCTGTAGTACGCAATGCATGTATCCTGTCTCTCTCTCTCTCTCTCTCTGACTGTCTGTCTGTCTGTCTATTGTGTTGCAAAGAACAAGATGATGAAGAAAGAGCGCACAACCATCCAACCAACCTAATTCAATTTTTGGGGAATCATCAACCCTGCAAATGAGAAGGTTCCATTCTCTGTATAAACATATCAACTCACATGGCTACAAGAATGCGAATTCAACTATGCAGACACATTTAAACTCTAAACTAGAACATCCACAGAAATAATAATAATTGTACAATTTCTCCACTTTCCCTCCATATTTCATACTTGAATATTTCCCCTCTTTTCTATTATTATTAGTTTTTACATTATCATCATTTCATAATATTACCTTCATCTCCATCTCCATTTCACAACACGTAACCGAGTCTAACTAAATGACACACCTAAATAAATAACTTGTTATCCTCTCCAATTTTCAATTCATAAATATCACAATGAAACAGAAAATATGATATTTTCCATTAAATTGGCTCTTCAAATCTCTCGATATCTCCCAACTGAATCGTTGGACGGAAGGACGGAAGAAAGTCCCAACTACAATAGCAACTCGTATGAAATGTGCATGTGAATAGAGAACGCAGTTCAAGTACACGGAAAGAATGAACAAAAAGAGTCACATGGTCAGAGAATCCAAATAAAATGTTATGTACATTTCAAATTTCAATGGAATAATAAATAATGACCAGTTATTTCTGATCTTCAAGTACAAGGATCAATAAGCAGTAGCTTTCTTTTTCTTCTTTTAGCACCACTGCGGGTATTGTCCTATAAAATGCACTGGTTTTTTCTATATCTTGAGGACAGGGCAACATTTTTAGGGTCTTAATTTTAGAAAAATATTGAACTCGATCCTCAAAAAATGAAATAAAAAAAAAGATGAGAAAAGGATTTAGTGTTGATTGAAGAAGGAGAGAAATAGAGAATAGAGAACAGCTGTTGACAACACTTGTAATGTAATATGCGATGTAATTGAGTCATGTGTTGTACGAGATAAGACGTCGTCCTGAGTCACACCAATACTTTTACGAGACACTCCCACAGTTCAATTCAATTCCTTTTCTTCCTCAACTGCATTATCCAAGTGGAATTGTAGCCATTGAAAGTTGAGCAAAATACAGTCCTACTATATTATGTGTGCAATAACTCTTAATGAAATATCCTCGCAACAGATAGCACAGTCATAACCATTTAAGTCACAACTTGCACTAGAAAACAAAGAGTCCTTTCACTTTGAAACTTTTTTAGTACAGAAAGAAAAAAGAAAACACGGAGAAATGGGAGCAGGAGGAAAGACGCAGGATACATTTGTACATTCATACGTCTTGGACTAGAATATTATTATTTTCCAGAGAAAGGGCAGAGGACGGGAAAAGGGGCAGAGGCCACTAAAGAGAATTCTCTTGTTCTTTTTTTTGGTAACCCCTTTGAGAATAAATAAATCTGGTGGAGGGAAGGTGCCAAATGTAATATCCTCCACTTCAATTCATGCCTTTTCTTTTCTTTTACAACAAGAGGTCTTGATCCATGTTCTGGACTTTCTTCCCTCTCCAAACGCAAGCCTGGATTCACACGTATGCAGAGGATTGACAATACTAATACACCTTCCTGCCCCTTCCTTCCTCCCTTCTTTCCTTCTTTCCTCTGCTCTGACTTGAGAGGCTCCTCGCGACACACAACAATAATATCCCAGACCCACCTGTACATTCCACAATACACCACAGTTTTTCTAGCGTGGCGCAGTTGGATACGATACACATGCACCATATAAGCCAAATACTTACTTGTTTATAATAAAAAAACAAGAAAGTATTTCGAGAGAGAGAGAGAAAAAAAGAAGTTGTTCTCGCTCAATGCTCAACCCCTTTTTTCTTTTTTTCCTTTTCCACTTTGCAAACAACAAACTCTTTAAGCCTCACAAGGCAAAAACTAATGACTACTGACAACTTTCCACATTCTACCTGTTTTCTTTCACTTGTTCACTCCCTGCCTCCACTTTCTCCCACTTTTTTTCAGAGTAAGTAGTCGTATGCACAAATCCAGGAGCACTTTTGAAAAAATGTTACTTTTCTCTCTTGCTCCTTCATGCCCAAATAACAACAACCTAATAAAAGAGGACTAAAGCGTATATTCATCCTCCGTTCTCTGCTCTCTGCACTGTGGAGTAGTGGCACATGTCTGGATCCTTTGTTCAACGTCAGGATTTTTCAGATCCTGCACCACATCACACTCCACCAACACTAACTACAGTTCGCCTCTCATTCTAACTTGACGTTCAAAAAGCCCTTCGCAGTCCTCACCGCACTACACGCTGTACGCTGTACACTCACTCCAACACACTTGACTCCCTACATTCACAATGCCCAGGAACAAGAAGGAAGGAAAAAAGAGTGAGAAACAGATTGAAAAAAAGCAAGAAAAAAGAGAACAACGAAAATACATTTGGACTTTGGATCGGAACGACATCCATTTGAGTGAGGAAAAGGGAAAAGGGGAAAAGGGAAAAGCTTCTACTCGGAATCCTCATTTGTCTCACAAGGCAAACCCGAAGCAAGAGTAGGATTTCGCTGTTGGTCAATTTTCTTTCCCTCGCCATTGAAATGAAGAATGACGGCCCAAAGTGAAATGAATGAAGAATGAATAGGCCTTATAGAGATGAAAGAATCATCCCACAAGCAAAATAAACTTTTATCAGTTCACTTCCCTAATGCATTATTATTATTATTAGTATAATATTTACACATACACAACCTGTATAAAATCCGGGGTCTCAAATACATTGCACATTCTTGGAATTTCTGTGATTCCATTATTTTTCACAGACTTTTTCAAAACTCAGGATGGAGTTTATTCTCCAGTCTCAAGTCGAAAACTCGCTCAAAACCAACCCAGCCGTAGAAACACAGAGAGAAATACAGTTGACTATAGACTCTGCATCTTTTGTATACAAGTGCAACTCCGCAGAGTAGTTGTGGAAGGAAATACAAAGATACTTGATATATCCATCTTCCGTGTCTTCATACCTATTTCATATTATCACACAGGAAGAACCAAAGAGAGGAAGAGAAAAAAAAGAGGGGAAAGTACAGAGAGAAACTGGGATATGTATATAAATTCAAGTCAGCCAGATTGAAAAATGAGAGTTGTTCGTGTCTCAGAGCAGCAGAGTCGCCTCACCTGAGACTTCTCCCACGACCATTTGTTCCTCTCTTCATTCTTTTGCTCTCTTACTTTTTTTGTTCTCAACATTCTCCAGTCACTAAACTTTCTTCATACCTTCTTTCATCTTTCCTATCACACACATTCTGAAAGAGAAAGGGAACGAGGGAAAGGCCTTTTCCCTTTTACATTCGCATAGCACATTTTATCATTATTATTATTATTATATTTATCGTCCTACATAAATACACACACAATACGAATATATCTAGATACATGCTGCATGTTCTGTACTTGTCTTCCACAAAGAGATGACAAGTTCGTAACATGACCGTGAAAACTTGTCCTTCCATTTCATATGCTCTTCTCTGATAGAAAATCCTGCGGTTGTTAAGCTCTATTTAAACAAATCTATAAATTTGGGCCTGTGTGTGGAATTTCAAATGACGGAGAATGGAGAAATAGGAAAAAGGAAAAGTAATCACTTGTAAAAAAAAGAATTCACACTTGTAGATAAATGAGGACAGAGTGTGACAATGACGTTGGACCTATTCAACAAAGTTCAAGAGACTCGTAGTGAATTATCAAACTGGAATAAAGTGAAAAATCCATATAAATTTCAGGGAGAGCCCATTTGTGAGGCGGGAGGAAGAGAAGAAGATGATACAAATAAAAAGGTTTCACACATGAGTGAAATGAAATGAGATACTGTCTTTTGCAGATTTCCTAATCCAAACCAGCACAAGAATATTGAGTAAAACATGAAAAAGGACTTTGGAATGCTTTTGAAATATTGACTAAATATTTCTTACACTCGGAAACCATTTCCACTTTCACCTATGCCATTTCACATTACCATTTCCACCATTTTTTTCAATTTTCCTTCCTTCAATTTCCCGACTTGTAAATTCATAACCGTTTTTGATAGTGATAGATGAGCTGCTGTGAAATATTTCTCATACATTTTCTACTCTGACTACACGTCACACGTCAGATTAACTGTATATTATGCTCAATGTACATGTTCTAGAATTTTCCTCCCTTCAGGCATTCCAGGTTTTTCCACTACATTCATCTCCCGCCCGCCAGCACACCAGCCAAACAGAGAGTACGAAAAACAAACTTAAAAAGAGGATTTGTGAATACGCAAGAGTATTAATGCTTAAGTAGCTCCATTCAATCTTTATTTTCACCATGTCAACATTCCCACATCAAATTAAATCCTCTCTAATCCTTTATTTTCAAATCCATACATTTTTTAACTCTTAAAACCAAAGACCATTTCTATTTACTCCCTTTACTTCAAATACACTGGATCAGATGAACCTACTTTTTTCAAAAAACTCTCCTGTGCTTTGATCATCAACAAATCCAGTTGACTTTATGTGCAAATGTATTTCTTCACGAGTATAAAGGACTCACAGTCAAATGGATTATTATTTACAAAAATCCAGGGGCAATTGATCTTGTATTTTATGCTGGTTTAAATATGGTTTGATATTTATATTTTGTTAGTGCAATTCAATCATTTGCAATTTTTACTACTAAATATTTTGGTTCATATTTGATGGTGGTGCAAGCGCAAAGGGGAGATGGGTTTAAAATACTCTAAAACATGAGTTTGGGTTTTGGGTGCGAATGCTTGTGGTGTTGAAAATGTGAAAAGTGAGGTGGATACAAAGGTAGGAAAAAGTGAGAGATAGGAAAAAGTCTACGTCTTACCTTTCCTTGCATAATCAATCGGATAGTGAGGGTAACATTGGGGTCATCAGCAGGAGTAGCCATTATGACAAGTAGATTATTTTTCACTCACTAGGTTGGCAGAACGATCACATATACAAAAAATTTGGAAGGGCAAATGGTATATCTAAAAAAAAGTAAACACAAAAACATCATATAACTTGAGGTTGTGAATTGATGAAACGGTTTAAATTTTTGAACATGGGTTTTTATCGTGGGACTACAAAACTAGCATATGCCACGAAATAACAAACAATGTTGAACTCATTTAAAAGTTTACAAGCATGCCAAAAGAACACTAACAAAGTACTACAGACCATGAACAGCACACACAAACACACACACACACACATCTGTATAACAACGCAGTTTTACATCATCGTGTTATGTACTCCTCATCCGAGTCAAAACTACTCATCTATTATTGAAACGTACACTCTCTTCCCTTTTCTTCCTTTTTCTCTATTCAGAACAAGTCTATTCAACGCCGCACAGCGCAGCACAACACAACACTGCTCCACTTCTTCCTCTCCTTTTAAATGGCAAAGTTTCCAAGTTATTCAAAGAAAACCCAAAGAGTGAATTTAGACAAAGCTGTATAAATACAAAAATAAACTTTTTTTTTCTTTTTTTTTCTGTGACTAAATTCTAAAATGTCGAGTCAAAATAATTATGCTGCTGTAATGTGAACCTGTTTTCAGTTTATAAATATACACCGTTTCTTTTTTCTTTACATTTTACTCAATGCACTACGGATGGCTTAAATTGTTTAAAACTTAAATACCGTAAGCGGACAAATATTACACAAATATTTTACTTTAGTACAGTCACACTAAACCAACGTTTCAAACAAGAGAACCAATTCACTGTGCAATCCTTGACGTTTCATCTGACTAAACCGAGTGCCTTCAAATTTAGAATTTGTCTCAACTACAAATTCTAAAATTACATTAAAAGTTGACGCTAAAAATTTCAAGATTTTTATTTTTATTCATCACTTATTTCTGATTGATTACAATTCAAAAAAATTTATCATAAAAAAGTTTATGATTTGTAAAAAAAAATGTATATTTTTTGGGGCATGAAAATCCATCAAAAAAAGTTGATTTGAAGCTCTACAAACTACAAAGTGTGTAAAGTGTTGTCTTAATAAAATGTGAGAAAATTTGTGCTTCAGATCAATTTGAGAAAGTTTATTTATTTCAAGTCGGCTTCCGCTTTATATACGAAATAAAAGTAGGGAGTAAAAATTGGCCTGGTACTTGATAATATTCAGTCAAAATTCTGGAAGAACCTCCAAAAAAAATATACGAGTAATTTCAAAGACTATAAAAATTGTTTGGTCTACAGAGACGGAGGTTAATAAATGGAAGACTCAGTTGTACTCTCGTCTCTAGGATATTGGAGCTCACCTGACGAACATAACATGGCATACTATTTCAAAACCCATGGAAAACATGACACTTTACTAGACAAACTTGGAAATATTCGATAAAATCCCCTCGTTTCACCTTTCGCAAAATTGAAACCGCAGGCAACTTAATATCCGCAATTGGTTGGTTGGGAAACCACATGAACTAAGACCTCTTCACTTGCCACAGCAGAATCCGCACACACTCACCAACACACACGGAGCAGAGTGAACAGAGAGAACCAGAGAGAGAACGAGTCGGGTGTTCCACCAGGAATTCTCCTGCTCCTCACATGTCCCTCCAGAAAGTTCAACTCATAACACCTTTTTCTACCATTCTGACAATTCCCAAAGAAATAAAAAGAGAAAAAGTTATGAGAGAGCTGTGTGCTGCGAGGAGATTCTCAAGCTCAAAGTACACAGTTACCAATTAAATTTCATACTCGGTTTAAACATGGGGAAATGTGTGATGGCTACTTGAACATGTCTGTCTCAACATGCCTTTCAAATTAAAATATAGTTTAAACTCCTATAAAATCCACATTTTCAACTCTGAGCACTTGTCATTTGTGACTACATCAAGCTGTTCCGAATTCTCAATTTCACTACAGCCCTCCGTTTCTCTAATTAACCACAATTTACTTTGTTAAATACATCGCCACATGCTCAAGTGTAGAGTGTAATGTCATTTACCCACGGATAAATTATTCTTCTACTTTTCTAGTTTTTTTCTCTGTAGTTTCATACAACACTAGATTTAATTTGAAAGGTAAAACCGTTGTGTGCTTGGCATTATTGTTTTCTGTTGTTCACTGCAGAATACAGAATAATGTAATATTATGTAATACAATACTCATAAAAAAATGAAATAAAATGCCATAAATGTCCTCAAGCGTTTCGGCTCAAACAGACAGCCAGAGAAAGAGAGAGACAAAAAGGACTTGTAACAAGAAGAAGCAGGAGTAAATACAAGATTAAATGGAAGGAGATTGAATTTGCCGTGAGACTAAATTTTGGAAAAATCCAAGTATGCTACACAGATAAAAGAGGTTGTCATTGTCCAATAATTTGATGACATATGGCTTCTTGATTCCTTTATGGATGAATTCCAATAGGAAAAGTACTTTGTTCTCCTCGGAGAAAACACAGAGGAGGAGAAAGAGAAGAAGGTACATAATAAAAAGAGAATACTGTAGGCCATTTCTGCCAACTGGAACTAGTTATCCTGTAACGTAATAAATAAAGCTGCTGCGTATTTTTCCTAGGCTCAGTGTAACATGTAATCCTGAAGCACTAAGGACAATTATTTCGTAAAAGTCTACTACTTTGGCTTCCTCACCCTCCGGCTTACACCGAGTTCTAGTTCTTCCTCAACCAGCACAACAAAATCCATTGTATTCTAGAGCAAATAACATTGTGGAAAAACTAAACCCTTTCGGTCAGTCACATGTCAGTCAAATTTACAGAACAGAAATAGTACAAATTTCCTAGAGTCATATCTACGTCAACCTTTTGTAACTTCTTTCTACGCTCTCCGCTCCTTGCACATCATCTTTCTACTTTCTACATTCTACGTCCAAAATGAACACTTTTCCCACAAAGGCTCAAACAAATTGTTGGAAGTTGGAATTGATCAGAATCCAAATAACAAGTTGTGGATTTGTTACATGACAAAGTACATAATAATGCACATGTTTTAAGAGATTGATTAAAACGACTACATAATAAATACTCATTCAACACGGGACTCTTTCTTTGAAGAAGACATGTTAAAAATGAGGTTTCCATCGCAACCTGAATGTATTAGTTTTGGTGGGGAAAAGTGAATGTATCAATGATTAATGCTTATGGTTTAATAGGGATGCGATAGGCTAAGAAGACATGGAGAAATAAAAAGTTGGATCCATTCATTCTTGTTTGGAGTATGGTGGAAAATTCCGTCCATGTTTGTAGACGTCCATCTATCCATCTTGTTATCCCTGCTCATGGGATGTATCAGAGTACAGTAAGAGTACAGTAAGAATACAGAGCACAGAGCATAGGAATATAATGCATAGTGGAGTGAATTGAAAATTCAGACGGCTGGTTAAGTGCATAAAGTAATAGAGAGTGGAGAGTAGCGAGCAGTGGTGGTTCGGAATCAAATATGATATACAGCGTACGGGACATGAGAGTCGGAGTCGGATCAGACCCGAGTCAAGTTCTTGTCAGAGACGTCATCCTGTACATATTGTAGGGAGAACCCTTGTAAATTTTTCACTAGACTTGAGTCTCAAATGTGCGTCAACTCAACTTGAAAAAGAAGTCCAACTTCAACTAAAACTCAACTTGAGTCGCCGAGTCAAACAAAACTTTGAGTCAAGTCAGATCATCTTTTTCTAGGTCTTTTCCCTTTCATTTCTCATTTCTCTCTTTACGCGGAATGGAAGGTTCTTCCGCTCAGATAGACCGCCTAATGCTCAACATACACACACAACTCAGAACTCAGACACACATGCACAGGCAGGAGATTTTTCACTACTCTCTACTCTCAACTAAACTACACTACAGCACTACAGCACACTGTACAAAAACATGCACACCTTCTCCGCTCCCTTTTTTCATCCACGGATCTTTCTGTGCATCACTCGCTACACTCCACACACACACATGCAATACTCCCAAAGTTTATACGTCTTTCTTGTCTCTAATGTCAAATGAGACTACCTTGTCATAAGGCAGCATACTCAATGCATGCAAAATGAAGCATAATCTATAACACATTTATGAAAATCCTCCTTCTCCTCTCCTCTCTTTGCTCCCTTTTCCATTCTACTTTATTCAATTCAATACAATTCCACTCCGTCCTCTTCCTCTGAGCTGTGCCGGGCTCCGCATTCTCCTTCCTCATCATCGTATTATAAAAATCCATGCACACGAATGTATTTTTAAAATAATGCAAAAGTAGGATGCAAATTGTTATGTTGTGGAATCCTCACCACACCACACCACTCAGAATTCACCATTAGGCGAGTGTACACGAGTGACTGACTGCGATGCCTGACTTGACTTTGAATACATTTTACATTTCAGAGGAGAGGAAAGCCAGTGGCTGAGCGGAATGATGAAAATTATACGCCTTCAATGTGCACTGTGGACTCTTGATATAATAATATATTAAACAGAGAGGATGAGAAGCCATAGAACAAACTAATAAACTCATTGTCTTTAGTTTTCAGTTTTAAGGTTTTATACAGAGTGCAACTTTTACGTTCTTATTCTCTTTTTATCTCTCTCTCTCTCTCTTTTTTTTTCTTCATCTCTTTCCTCGTTGTTTTTTCTTGCGCTCTCGTTTGAAGAAAACGCATGCTCAACTTGACTAGGTTGGTAACAAGTCAAGTGTAATCATGCCACAGCGTGCTCCACTATATTCTCTAGACTGGGATAATCTAGATCGCTAAATCACTCTTCCAACTATTAAATTAGTACACCTAGTTTTTCTCCTCCGCCACAAAATATAAAATACAAAATACTCCTCGGATCCAACACATAAACAGACTCATGGACATTGCGAATATAAAATATAAAGTACAAAATATATCCACACACCCAAAAAGTATTCAGATGTCAGAGGGAAAGAATAGCTAAATTAATTTTCGTCAAGTTCTCTATGCCTCTTTTGTTAGCCTTTTCAATCTGTGTATTTTGTACGATACTTAATGCACATAATAACATAATACCTATTACATTTGTAGCCACAAAACTTTAGTAAACTTTAGTAATTATCCTTACCTAAACTGAACAAACAACTGTCATTAAATAAACTAATTTCTTTTCTAATATCAAATGTGGACTATGCATGCGAAAATAAGCATATCGAGTAAAATCCTCTACTTTTACTTTTACTACAAAATGCGAGATGGAACAAAATTGTTTCCCTAAAAACACCACATTTTAATATTGCATAATCAGGTGTATTTAACACACTAAATAAATTACAGCAACAAAATTATCCACACTTTCATACACACACACACCATAAAACACCATAAAACACGATCCATTATAAATTATTATATTTTCCGTATTACATTTTAAAACCAACCAAAAAATATTAGATTTAATTTTGTTGTTTTTTTTTTTTAAAAAAAAAAGAAAGGAAGAAAAGAAGCAATGTATCTTCAAAGGAGCTGCTCCTATTAAATATGAAAATTCAAGATGTTTGCAATAACTACAAAAAACAAGATCAGAATTTGACTGGAAATTTTGCAGACAATTTTACATGTTATGACAAGTCCTGAGAAGAATTTAGTAAACTTGTTCTTTAGTACAGAGAATAAAATGTAATTTCTTGTTGCTACCACAACTCTGAATTGTTAAGGTTGAGCTAATTCTGTGCACACATTTGAAAAGAAAGAGGAAAGAAAGATGGAGGGAAGGAAGAAAAGATGGATGGAGAATGGAGAATAATAAAGCGAAAGAGTAGGTAAAGTTCTCCACAAGTACTTTTACTTGTTAACAAAGCATTTCCTCTGGTTGTTTACAGGAAAACTGGAATATGTAGTGAGTGACTCCAAACTCGGAACACTTTCCATCCTAAATACGACTGCTGGGAAGAGACATGAGAAAGCGCGAGATACTGAGGATTCAAAGGGAATCTACTGAGGACAAGAATAAATTGGGTGGGTTTTGTTGGCTGTTCTGTCTCTCATATCAATATCAAAGGAAAGGAGAGGAATCGAGATCAAGAGCCAAAAGGACACAGTTACATCATTCCAGTCTCCACTGCCTCACAAACAAACTCACAACACACAAACGCTGCAGAAACAGGACAGAGCGCTAATACTAGGACAAGGACTCCCGAGTTTCCCATCTCCACACTTATAACACACAACGTCCTCACAGACGAACCAAAGACTCTGTTATCTGTGTGCATCACAGAAGAGGAGTGAGGAGAGAGGACTTGAACCACCCTTATAAATTGTACATACTTTATAAATTTATATAAATTTATAGGATACGATCCAACACAACTATCAAAATGTCTCTCGTGCAGGTGTCCGCGTAGTCCGTACCGCCTAAAACATTCAATCATAAAATTTGAACCGACTTGAGCAAAGTCTTCGTATTTTGTATTTACAGTTCCTCACCCAAATTCACATATAAATCCATCCTTCATGTCTTGCCGACGCAGACACACAAACACAAAGAGAAGCACAAGTGGATCCTCATCCTCGGCAACAACATATTCATTTTTGTTTTGTTTTTTGGAAATAAAACCATCAATGATGGCAACAAAAAATAAGTGTCAACATAATATCCCGAACCCTACTTTGAAGGATTGTACACAAAACAGCAGCTTAAACGTTTCCAATAAGGTGCATACTTTTAAAGAGGAGTTGAGACGATGCACACAATGTTTTTTGTATAAACAGAATACAGAATGAGATCTGCTGTGTATCATTTACATGTGTCTCTACAAAAGGATACAGCTCAGTTGTGCACAGGGATGAGCATGTATACTGGACACATTACAACATCATATCGTCTATATCGCTCTGTAGTATATTTATATAAAAAGAAGAAGAAGAAGAGGAGGGAAAAGAGAAGAAAGAAAAGAGCCGAGTCTGTGTAGAAGAAGAAGGAGAAGAAGATGAAGATAGAGAGAATAGGAGAAAAACTAACACAAGATGTTGGGGATAAGATGGAAGGCAAAGCGTAAGATTAAACATTACAACGCCACTACTAGTTAGTTCCGTACTTAAGTTTAGGCCAGGGAAGGGAATTACATTGACATTACAATATTTACAATGGACCTGACAGTTTGCCAAAATCGGGACTGCTAAGAAAATCATTCCATTCCATACTGATGCCATGTGGAATTCTTGACATGATTTCTCTCTCCTTCTCCTTCTTTTTCTGTCTCCTTTTTCCCCTTCATCTTATTCTTCGGCAGACGACGACGACACACACACACACACTACCAACAAAGACTACAAAAACTCGACAGTATAAAACAGTGGAGTACATACACGCCTGACTCTGCTTTTTAATACGCCTTTCGTAGAGCAGTAGTCTTTGGCTGGTCCTTGTTGTCGTAGTGGTTGTGCGGAGTGTGGAGCACAGAGCACAGAACACAAAATACTCTATAATTTTGCAAGTTAAACTTATTCTTGTATTTTCTGTTTCTTCTTCATTCTATTCTATTCTATTCCATCTCTTCTCATTCTCCTCTTTTCTATTCTATTCTGTTCTATTCATTTCCATTCTACCTTCATCATCATGTTTTATACAAACGTGTTCATACAAAGACACAAAAAGACACACACACACACATGTTTCCACGCTCGTCCTATGATATTCAAACGACTCTGCTCCCTCCCCATTTTCTTTTCTTTTCTTTTCCACACATCTTCCTTGTAAATTAGACAAACTTAATGGACTAAATATATATCCACTCGCAATGTGGAGGAATACAGAATAGAGAATAGAGAAACATGCTACAAACAAACGACACCACAGACACATGTACGGTGCATGACATCGCATCGCATCGCATGGCAAACGGATTTATTGCTCACCAAGACAAAGTTAGAACAAATCCGAATCCTCCATCCGCTGAGCTGCGGAAGAAGCCAACCAAATAACTAGATTCCTCTTCACTTTACTCTTATAATAATTACAATAGACACCTTCCAAATTTCAATCAGTGACGAATTCAAATTATTTCAAACATCCTCAGCACACACAGATATGAATAAAATGTGCATTGTAACATTGTACACCATTCCCTTTAATTCCATTCAACATTCAACTAAGGAACCATCAATACTCGAGGGAAACTCTAACCTGTAGCAATGTATTTTACACTAATTCACAAATCCCACATTTACATTATTCTTGTCAAAAAGAGATATCCTTCCTATTTTTCCTTTGATTTTCCACATGTTTATTCCTCTGATAAAAAATTCAATTGACTTTAGTCGGCAACTTTAAAAAAAGAAGAAGAATGAATGAAAACATTCTTGTTGTCCCTCAACACTGTACATTGTACATTGTACATGCATAACCTTTTGAATAGTAAATAATAATAATAAAAATAATAATACACTAGAGTAAAAAAAAATCAATAGTCAGAAACAAAATACGACATAATTTCGTAGACAGAAACAGCGACAAAGCTATAATTATCTGGTTCCTTCTTCCACATACACAATCCACACACTTCTCTGACAGCATATTTTTTAAGGCTTCACCCATGTTTTCCTGCATTTCACCATATCACCAAAATAAACTCATAAGAAGACAAAAAAATAGTAAGGGAAATCCAATTTGACTTCCAGATACGAAACCAACCACACGATGGCTCCTTTATTTACAATCCAACGACTACAAAACAATGGAACCTTTTTCAGACTGGATTTTAACAACGAAAATCAAATAACAATAATAATTAGTTCGTAATGTTAATCAGGTATATTTTTGTGTTGTTTATCATTTTTTTAATAGCCCTGGATCAAAGCACTTGAGTTGCCAAAAGAGATGAAAATTAAAGCAGCGTATCTATGGAGCCACTTTGTTCCACCCCAGTGTCTGTTTTTGGACATGGGTTTTGATCATGTTGCCAAGAGCAACGTCATAAAAGACCATTTTTTTCTATATTACAATTTCTATATTCTCTGCACTCATCTGCATTTGTGAAAAACTTTGTTTTTAACTAAAATGAAGATGTTGTGTACGAGTATTTTGTTTCATATTGTAAATATGATGAATGGAACTGATGGAGCTCCTTTCATTTTCACATTGTTCTGGTGCAGGCCCAGTCACAAAAATCCTACTCCGACAAACAAAAGAGCTAAATAGTCACATTTAGAAATTCTCACTTGAAAAAGAGAATCGATCAGCAACTCGGAGCATTTTCTCTCTCTCTCTCTGCGGTGCATATAAATTTCAGGAACAATTCAAGGAAACTTTCTGCTACTTTTTGAGTACATTGTGTGAAGAGTAAAAAAGAGTAAGGAAGGTTTTAATATTACGGTTGTGTTTGTGAAGCTGGAGGATGGTACGGAATATGCAGGGAGATAGTGTACATATCCACTACATGGGGTCATGATACTCAACCTTCATTTCATTTTGGAAAACAAGAGCCCTGTCTCCTCTCCTTTTCTCTTTGTGTCTGTCTGTCTGGCTGTCTATTTTACTTTCTCCTGCCCCAACACAAACACACACACACACACACACACATAAATACCCAAAGGAATTCGCAGAGACCGTACAAAATTCTGTAGCGACAGGGACTTTCAACTCCAAGTGCTTCCGAAAACCTAAATATACCCCGTTGATAAGACGATAGTTGGAAGTTGGAATACACCACACCACACACACGTTTCAGACTACACAGACAAAACGGATAACGTTATCATGGACTCTACTTTTATGTATATATTTTTACAACGTTCAAAAACTATTGTAAATGTTCCTACAAGATGGTTTCATCTGAGGAAAGCAGGAAGCTCAGCCAAGCACAAAGCACCAAAATTTATAGCCAAGTTCGGGAAAAGGATGATCCTTGTTTTTCCTCTTTTTCTCCTCCTCCGCCGTCCTCTCTTTAAATTCAACTGATTCTCTATTCCAAGCAGAACCGTACAAAATACAAAAGCAGGACCAACTTGTTACTAAATTTCATGTAGATGAAAAATATATTATACAAGAGAAACAAAGTCCCGTATCGTTTCGGTTCAAAAACCAAATTTAACAATACTCCTCTTCTCTCTTCTGTCTTGAGGGGTAAGAACAGGAACAGAACAGAGATTTCCCCTCGAAATCATAATAATATATAGTTTATTACTTTTCCTTACACACACACAAATCCATGATATTGCACTAGAGAAGTGAACTGCATGGATTCAATGGAATGTATTAGATAGTCATCAACATAATATCCACAGAATTGTAAATATATTATACACAAACATACATATTATTGATATCTTTACATCCAATGAAATGCAAGAAATTTTGCTCATTTAGATGAGTAACTTTGATCCCGGTGGAATAAATAAATCCTGAGTGATTTCATACACACGTCAAGTTTTCATACACTTTCAAAAGCTTTGTTTGAGAAAATTAATAGAATAGAATGCATCTCCAATGGGACGTAAAATGCTTTTTAGGTAACTCTCCATTACATTTTATTTTATTTCAAGTTTTGCTCTCACAGAGGAGTCATCCTACAAAAAGGAACAATTAATTAAAATTGTTCCATGGCCATCTGTCAGATAATCAGTATGACACGGATACAAACCGTAACACTACTTTATTTTACGTCCAACTACGAATAATATTATACTTTTTTTATACAAACAAAATACAAGGGAAGAATATTTTGTACATGAATCACATTGGAACACAAAACAATTCCTGCAGTAATAATTTATACAAGGAGCTACATTAATTCCAATCCCATCCATGCTATTAAACTTGATATTCACTTTTCTTATTTACACTTGTTTCCTTTTTACTTTAGTGCGGATTATGTGTACACATCGTACTCGAGAATTGGATAAGTAATAATATATTTTCATACAAAAGCGTAGCAACTGTAACCTCAGATACCAAGAACAAAAAGAAATTGTATCCCTCTTCACCGAAAACACAATGCATTTGAAAGGCATATAAGCTAATTTTACAGCTCCTGTTTTGTTTTGTTTTAAATTCAAATTTCAACTGAATGCAGTAAAAGTTGTGACAAGTAGAAAGTGTGTAGTGTAATTTAGAATATGTACAAGTGAACGATGAATTATGTTGCTCAAATTTCAATCCTGAATGACTTTTTGCATCAAGAAATGGCAGTACATATAAATTACACATTATACTAGAATTTCAATTTCCATCACCACCGTTTTTTTCTGTGTTAAATGCTCTACATTCTAGTGGTATATATAAAACTTATTCATGTAATATAAGTTAATATTATAAAAAATTCTACATCAAAAAAATGTAACGACTACTTTTCTACTATACTATTTTTCTTGAAAGCTTTTCTTCAGTGTGATAATAATAATAATAATAATAATATCATGATGATTCACTATAGTTTATATTATAGTCTTTTAGTTTTTCTACACATATTAGGTGTGTACATGTTCTAGAAAACATATTAAATGGAAGTCCATAATAATACTAATAATGTTATTATCATTTTGTCTTATCTATCTTTTCGCTTTGTTCCCTCTCCCTTTACACACGCCTATACACACAGTCACATACATTCTCCTTGTTTTCTACAGTCGTCCTGTAACTCTTCACCCAAAAAATGCATTTCGCCACATCTGACATGAAACAATTACAATTAGATTAAACACAAATCCTTCACGGTGAACACCACCAGCCACCGACACCGAGAACTGGAAATGGCTTTAATTTTCTTATATTAAAACTCTTTCTCCGTTCATTTCCTTTCTACTTTTATAACTAAACTCCTTTTTATTCCGCTGCTACACACAGCCAACCAGACATAATAAATACTCAACAACCGTCGTCGACTGTGGCAACAAATAGTGAAAACCGAAAGGACGTGCGAAATTTGAGTTTAGATGAATAGAAAACCTACCCACGTATTTACATATGAAATGAACAATGCTTGTTTTTACGCCTATTCCCTCTCTCTCTCTCTTTCTCTCTCTCTCTCTGATGTAATAATATACTTGCTCATTCTTTTTCCTATTTGTTCTTTAACATAACCCGTGGATACGTGTTTTGTGTGTGCTCTCTGAAAGCTGATACTGTTTTATAAAACTGTAGCAACCAACCAACGAATGTGTCGTATCGTGTGTATAATGTGTAATCCTACTGTACTTGTAACTTGTAGGAACTTTGGGAAACGTAATACAAGTTGATCGGAATAGATGAGAGACGGACTTGTTTTCGTGGCTTTGCATACTCCATCTTCTCTAATACTCGTACAAGTAAAACCAAATACGTGTGTCTATATAAATAAATACATAAACATGGTGGAAAATAATGACAAACAAGGTTTTTTTTCGAGAATGTCGCAAATGAACGACGTCGGAGAGAGAGAGAGAGAGAGAGAGAGAGACTAGAGAACGGAGCTTAACTTATGTATTATGTATACTGATACAAGAAACAAGCCTTTATTTATAATAACAACAACAGGAAAGAAATTGTAAATTATAATTTATCCGCATATATGCACACAAATGTATTCCTCGTAACACTAAATTCTAATGCACACAGCATAAGTAAGATGGTTGTTCTCCATAGAATCATTATTATTATTATTACTATGTACAAAATGTACCTACTTCTTCTACGAGTTTATCTTACAATTAGGCATCCGAATTGTATAACTAAAACAATATATATGCTCAACCCGATAACACACATCACAGAAGAGAGAGAGAGAGAGAGAGAGAGAGAGAACATTACACAAGGTACATGAGGGAATATATAACAAAAGTAAGTAACTGTACCTTCACATTTCACATACATAATATACATATCTCAAGTTAAATTATAAATGTGTATTCTGAGGAGAATGTGTCTATGTCTACCTGTCCGTATGTCTACAGTAAAAACAGTAGAGTCGGGGTTGTTTTCGGAAACAGGAGTACTCTATTAGAACAAACTGATATCCCTTTAAATATTTAATACATACCTTGCCTTTCAATTTTTAAGATAGTTCCTCCCCATTCTTGAACATTGATATTCAATATTCAAGTATAAATTATTACGCCATTCCTCCAAATGATACTACTAAACTTCCACTACCACTATCACAAGTCTCTCTTCCACAATACATATATGTGAAATATTTCCATCATCTTATAATATTATTACATACCTACATAATAATATAACAAAATACATCGACTAGATACTTTATCCTTTTGTATCGAGTGCAGAATATTATGGTCTTCCAAAAAATATTGTATTATTATTACAAGTATTATATTATTATATACTTTTCGCAACTTGGACCTAATTTTATGTGGTGAGTCTCTGGTAGAATTTTTTAAAACATTTCCACACGTTTAATGGAAATTTTTAATTATGTGGAAAGATTTAACTGAACCCTCTATAACTTACATTCTACTGCGTTCATACCAAATCTTCCATTTTAAACCACAATTATTACTACTGTTGTTAGAGAATTTGAAATCATCAGAAATTGAAACAATAATGATTAATGATATTACTTAAATACATAACTAATAAATGAAAAAAAGACAATATTTTAACATACCTGTATATATGTTTTTAATATTAAAACAAAAAACAATTTGAAGGAATTTTTGTAGACGTACCCTTATTTTATACAGGTATTTGATGTAAATGTAAGAGTGTAATATATAAAATGTTTTGTCAACTTTTGTAAGAAAAGTATACAAGAAATAGCTCACTGTTCTTCTTCTTTCTTCTTCACTCTCGTATTCTTTTTTGGTATTGTATACGATACTCTTATATCCCTGTCAAATATGTTGAAATTATAAAACAAAAATTAAGGTTTTCTTGAGACTTTTAATTCTTTTTTCATTCACTTTCTTTATATTTAATAGTCCGTCTCTTCCTCTATTATTTTTCCATTTCTTCCTCTTCCTTTCATTTCAACAAATAGTGAAAAATGTAAAACGTTCTGGAGATTGGAGATAGATTTACGAAACCAGAGAATTTTTGTATTGTATTTTGTTTTTTTTTTAAAAAAAAAACACAATAATTTAAAACATCATCAGTTGTAACTGAAGTAATACAAGATGATTGTTAATAAATACTGTGATTGATTATTAATTAATAAAGAAATAATAATAATTATTATTATTATAACAAACTACTACATATGTGTACACATTTAAACATTAACTTTTAAAACTCACTTTGATATTGCACGTCAACTAAAGTCTAAATAAAAGTACGATCAATACTGAATGGAAAACATTTATATTATCTCCTTTAAATATAGAAACAACAACAACAACACACAGTCAATTCCCCCACGATAAATAAAAACCAACAATAAGAACAATCCTTAACTCTAAACTTTGTTAATTTTAACTCTAAATAATTGAAAACACTTTTTTTTTTGGAATTTGATTTTTGAATTTTTCAACTCCCGCCATCAAAAATTTGTATTTTTTTTTGGATTATTCCGTGTTTTTTTGGTTAATGGAGACGTAAGTGTGAATGATATGAGAAATAAAAATTAGTAAATGAGGAAAAAAGTATAAAAATTCTTACCTGTAGGACTTGAAGGAACAAAAAACACCAAAGGGAAATTGTGAATAAAGCGGTTGAAGAGAGAAAAAAGGGAATAACAGGGACTTACTTAACACTTACTCGAATGCTCGAAATATACTGACACTCTACTCAATATATCCACCACTACAAAACCTTAGAAAAGGTCCCACTGGTGCTCAACTCAAAACCTTAGAAAGTTTTCAACATCCTCCTCTGACTCAAGTCCATGTGCAGACCAAATCCGTCATTTAATAGATTCAACATTCATCTCCCAGATAATTCAACTTTAAAACAAGTTTCAAAATCCTACAAAATTCTTTCAAAAGGAATTCTTTTGTTTCTCTACTGTTCATCAAGAAAGCAGGATATTTTGCTGGTGTTATTCAACAAGACTCAAGATGGATGACAAAGAATTGAACAACACTGTTCCCTAAAACTTTCCAACGCACGGCAATTCAAAGCCTCTCTGTGAAGACATTACATTTTTGTAGGTATGCTTTGAAAAGTCACTTTTTAATACACACGTTTCGTTTGTTGTTTGAAACTACCACGATCTAACACCACACATGATGACAACTCTTTGAAAGTACACAAGTCAATCACTTGATTGTTGTTGTCACTATGCCATCCTTAGAAATCCCACAATAAGTTTACGTTTTACAGCAAAATTTTGAAAATTTGTGACTTTTTTGATTCTCAACTTTGATTCGACGTGTTTGAAAAAACGTTTGTATGTACTACTTATATTCTGAAATTGTGCAGCTCATTGAAAATCGGAAATATCGTTTTAATTTTTATCTTATAACGTATGTACATATATATACACAAAAACATTGTATGGAGACTTACTGTCGATTATAACAGAAATTCCATTATTATTATTATTATTATCTGAATGTGCACATTTTCCTTTGTTTTTATATGGTATTTCTTAGGAATTCCAATGAATTACTTATGCAATTTGCACACTCAGATTCTGGAAGTTCTTTTATTATCGACATTCTTTCATACATGAGATGGACAGATACATTTATTACACGACAGCAAAATGACCTGAAAACTGAAAATTCAAAGAAAATTTCCATTTAAAAAAAAAAATGTAAACAACTTCTACATGAAAATTGGGCGAGGACTTCAAGAAGTACAGTGATCATCTCATCAGGTAAATATATTATACATCAGTAATAATAATCATAATTATTATTTGTACAAACAGTAAGCAGTGAGTATTTAATTCTTTGCATTCCATTTAAACATGCGGTGCTTTTGTCTAGTTGTACTTGTGAATTCAGGTGCATAGTATTTTTATAATTATTTATAAGAAAAGTTTTAATTATTACCCATACAATATTATGATACCTGTACTGTAAATACAAAATACATGGTGCATGATCATATTTTTAGACGCCTCTCTCTTATACTTGATACTCAACTCTGAGTCTCTCTTTTTCTCTCTCCCGTTCCTTCTGACGGACGTGTGTTTTGACTTTTGACCAAAAACATTTCAACATTGAACTTTTCAGTTTCTTTACAAATCTAATTGTGGGTTTTCACTAAAAAATTGACAGAGAGTAAGAAAAAGAGGCGGTAGGAACACAGTGGCAGTTGGCAGCTCAACATAACACTGCGAGTTATTTTTCTCTGTTCATGACATGAAATGTCAGTTATTATTTTTTAACAGTTGGCTCATTCAAACAAGATCAAATGCACTATTTTATAAAATGAGTCTGTAAGAATATGAAACAATAACATGTAACCATCATTCTTACCTTTTTATAATAATATATACATTATTATCATAATTCACTATCCATAATAAATAATAAATAGAATACATAGCTACAGAATACAGAACATGGAAAATTTTCAAACACAGAAAGAGAGAAAATGCTTGTTTATTCATTCAGATTGACTGCTTGTATCACTTTTTTTAAATTTCATATCGCTTTTACATTTTACATCAAACACAGCCAATCATCTCCACTTTTATGTTATTCAGCTTCCCATTGCTTTGAAAATATTAATGTTTAACGTTTCATCAGATCATTTCAAATGTAAAAAAAATATGAAAATCTATATTTTTTCGGTACTGAATTTGTAATAATATTTTCTTATGAACATGGTTTCTCTTCAAGTACTAAAAACACCAAGAAAGGCATGAAAAAGTGATCTGTATATTATATAGGTATATGTAAAATTTGAGAGACATTAGTTATGATGAAATCCCTAGTTGAAGCCAGTTTTGTTTATAAATTATAAACATATAAATTATAAACTTGATTTGAAATGTCTTTTATTTTATTCAGAGCCATAATACCATTTGAAAGCCCATTTCAATAGTTCAATTCAAATCAAATCTACACATTTAATATTTTTTAAATATTTTTATCAGACATTTTACTTTTTATTTGTTTATTTATTATTCCAATGGCACAAAGTTTTTGAATTATTTCATTTGTTTTACACATTTGTTCAGACAAAAGTACATTTGATAGAGCAATTATTCAAGAACTCAAAATATAAAACATAGTAATAAGGATCAAAGTCTATCAGTCATTTGAAACTCTTCCACTTTTTTTTTATTTTGACAATTTCCAATTGAGTGAGCTTTGAAATTTTTCGTAGAAATGAACAATGCTTAATTATTTCATACCTCGGAATCGTAAGTTTGGTCCATAATATTTCAATATGTTCAGCACTAAAGTATGAATGAGACTTTGTATGGTTGGTGAAATATTAATTAAAACATGAATTGCTTTGTCAAACGATGAGTCGCTGAACTACAAAGGGCAGTTCATCACATGAAATAATCTTTAGTCAACTTTATTGATTATGAATTAATTAAGTTTTTAATTCCTTCTGTACATCAAATCACAGGTCAGACTCACAACTCAGTTATTAATTACGCTTACTTTATAAAACGGAGCTGTACAGAAAATCTGTGTAGTTAGAATCCTATTGGTAAATTGGAGTAGGCTGAATACTAAATAGGTACCAACTAGGATTTGCTCGCATCAGTCACTGGTCATCAGAAATCTTTCATGTGTTTTTGTTGCAGGAAGAAACTTATTGGGTTCAAGAATTCCTCGTACACACAAAAACAGAATAAATGGATTCTTCTAATGATATTTTTATCATACACGTTTGTGTAATTAGTAAAGTAACATGCAGACCGCGGATAAGTAGATAAAGGAGCTGGAAACAAGGACACAGTTCTGCTCTGCTCTGACATGATTCTGCATATTTATCATAGTTTTTTCCCGTTTTTGTGAGCAGTCAGCACACTTGTGTTTTAAAAGGCTTGTTGCAGGAGATAGTCAATACATATTTGATATTTGTCGTACTGTGATATTGGACACTACTGCTGGATTTTCTACGTTGCATAATATAACTGATAACTGATACATGTTTGTGAATGGAAGGAGAATCCTCTGCCTGCTGTCTAGTGCACAATCACATGAAATATACAGACATTATGTAATTCATGGACGACCAAAGTGAGCTAACTTGTGGCATTACGTACTCTTCCTCGCTGCTCATTACACATGATAAATATATTATGTAGTTGTGAGTCTATACTGTAAGTCTAAATAGTACAAGTTATAAGTGTGTTTTTTGTTCAAGTCCATTACATTGCATTGTAATTTGTTGTGTGAGACAGAGGCAGACTGAAGGTTATCATCATCATTCACGTGGTTTCAATAATGTTTTACACTTTTTGAATCACTGTGACCAGCACATTTTGTAGTGAGTGTTCTTCTAGTGAAGAGTCAAGAGCGACGTAAATTTGTCTCCTTCAGGTAGTCTTCACTTTTATTTATTCATTTATTTATTCATATATTTATTTAGTTATTTAATTATTTGTACTTCCATTTTTGCTTGTGTTTGATATGTTTTACCAGACCCTTGTTGAGTAACCATTATTATTATTATTATTATTATTACTTTTATTATGAAAATAGAATTACGAAAAGTTAAAACACTTGTCTGTTTTTCCTAGTTGAAACAAAAAACATAAAGTTGTGTTTTCCGTGTACCTTTTTCTGTCGTGCTGTTTGCTTTGTATTTTGTTTTTTGTACATTCTGTATTCTCGATTTTTATGAATTTAATAATTTACTGGATCTATTGTATTTTGTATTCCCTCTTTTTGTACCTACGTTTTTATTGGTGAGAACAAGCGAGAACTAGAGAGAGTGAAAAATGTAAGCAGTCACGTCATTGACAATTGTGCTGCTAGATTTCATATAGTTGACAGTTTTTTGTGTGTGTAAGTAGAAAACGTACATGTGTTGTGTTGTATAGGTTAAAAAATGCACATAAAATAGTATGCATCTGAGTATTAAAATACAAAAATGTAACCGGAGTCAAAATGGTGGAAGTGAAGAGAAGAGAGAATGTGTGTAAATGTAGATATGTAAAATATAACTCGTGTAGTTTATAGATGACCATCAGCAAATAAATAGCAAGTGGAATTCTATAGGACAAATTTTAATTTCATTTACAGTCTGCTGTGCAAGCACTGAGCATAAAGTAGAAATATTCCTGAACAAATACAAAATGCAGGAGCAGGGTAAAAAAGTTGAGTGTATGTTTGTTTTTAATATGTTGTGTGTGTACTAATAATTCACAATATTTCTGTTTCCTTCTTTTATGTTTCAGAATTAATTCATCAGAGTCAGAACGGGGATAGAAAGTGTCAAGTCTGTTCCGTTTGTCGTGTTTTTATTTTTGTTTTCAAAAAATGTCCTGCAGAATATTGAACAAACTTACTTGTGTAACGTGTAACGTGTAGCTGCTCATTGATTTGTTTTTGTGTACACCACAGCTCACAGAGTTGTGCATTTTGTTTGTGCTCAAGTAATTTCCAGCTCCACTGTGAACTCCGTATTTAACACGCCTTGTGCTGTGTATGCACAAAAGCTTGTGCATGTAAAACTTGTACAAGTGAAATATATTGTGCATTTGGTAATCCTCGCAGTAAATAAATAATATTGTGTAACTTATGGATTTCCCCATCAGACTTGTGTTTTCTATTTTCTATTTTCTGTGTTGTGTGTGATTTCCTTTTTCCTTGATTCATTCATGTAAAGTCAAGTGACTAAATTCCGCGTGTATGTAAATAAAAAATAGAGTAAGAATTAGGAATGAGCCCGAGGAGTCATACAAATAACAAATAAGAACATTACCTTTGGATCTCCAGTATTTGTATTTGTATTTGCACAAACAAATACAAAATAGCCCCGTGTTACACGCATTATTCAACGTCTTTTCTTGTCACATAATCAACTGAATCTAGACTTTTAGCCTGTGTTATTTTCCACGTACAAAAGTACAGCCGTGGACTGCGTTGTGTTGAGTCTAATCTTTCAAGTTACTGCCAACAGCCAACAGAAAGTAGACACAAGTAGATGTGTGTAGGAAACTTGTTTATGCATTCGCGTTCCTTCCCTTTTAAACATAAAAAGCGGATCATAAAGATGAACATGTGGCTCGGATGAAGAGGACTGAATACTTTTATGCATATTCTGCCATTTACTGTGTATGATAATAAAATATTAGGATGATGAGATCCAGGAGACATCCTCCTAATTATTAATTATTAATAACATTTAAAAATAATACAAACTCTGTACACTCATTCTGAGTGTTTTCATCATCTCCATCTCCATCTTAATCTGGATCAGTCTGATGAGTCGAGTCAAAGTCTCAAAGAGGAAAGAGAGCTCATCTCTGGAAAATTACCATCAATTTAAATTGGCCAAGTGATTCATCACAAGAGTCAATAAATAATCAAGTACATTTTGTTCAGATGAGTCAATTTATTATTTTTAGATATTATTATTATTACTCGGATTTCCTCATTCGAGTTGTGAAATAAATTCAAAGTAAATAGTAAATACGTGAAATTGTAATTGTGAAATTGTAATTACTTGTTGAAATTGAGTCCTGTAGGAGCTGAGTTTACGAGTGAGAATTTTGAGTGGATCATGTCAAGTTTAAAGTGTAAAATATTATAAAGTATTGGGCGGTTTTGTGAGTGAGCACTCTTTTTGTGTAATCAGCTGAAACATTTCTCATCAACTTTTCTTATTTGGTCGTGTAATAATAATAATAATAATTGTTACTCGCACCTCGGCTGCAGACGACCAACTAGCAAAAGCGAGTGTAAAGTGAACGAGTGGATGTTCCGTATTTCGTGTTACCAACTGGAGAGAATAGTAAAAGTGAGTCCATTTACTTGTTGAGAGATCAACTTGGTCCATTTTAGATTTGCCCAGTCAACGGAATTGGATCTGAATATTATGTGTTTTCTATGTAAATGAGCTGGCCAGAAAAAGGAAGGTTGTGTTGTGAAAGTGATGTGATTACTTAAAGTTTTGGAGCTGAAATAGGATTTTGTCAACTATTTAATTCCTGGGCGGAAGATAACTCAACTCACTTGAACTCATTAGAGTCCTTTCGAGGATTTCCCAGGACCAACTCGGCAGACAATATTTGATACATGTTTTACTCAGTTGATTATTTTATGGTTTGTGGTGTGTGTTTTATGTTTTGTGGTTGTAGCTGAAACCTGGAGGAGGATTACGCAGGAAGGATAAGAAACTCCTGATACATTCTGTTATGACTGTTGGGAGTGGAGAAATAATAGAGCACGTAAATAATACATGATCCAGATTTCCCATTTCCCGTTCACTCGTCTTTGGCGAACAGAGAAAGGGAAATAAGTGGAATAAAAAGTAAAAAATAGAGAGAAAGGGAAAAGAGAAACGTGTTTATCGGGAAGGAGAAGATCAGTTAGTTGAAAAGCATAAGCTATTACGTAGATTTTGTCCGTGTAACTCTGGGAAATTGGTTGGTTGGTTGGCTGGAGGATTCATGTGATCCTGAGTGGAGCTCTTCTCCTTTCATTCCATTCCATTCAATTCATACTCCGCCATTCAGTCCTTTTTCTTCCCCACTTGAACTTCTTTTCTGGACCAGGACTACTTGACTTGATAATACTCACTTTCATCATCTTCCATCCCATTCTCTCTCTCTCTCTTCCTCTCCTTTTTCTTCCTCTCCTTTTTCTTCCTCTCCTTTTTCTTCACATTCCTGATCCAACACTCACTTTTCATTAGACGGACGGATTTAATGAGAATCCGTGCACAAACACCAGAGACAGCGAGAGAAGAACCAGAAATGGAGTATCAAGAAATCCTCACGGAACAAGAACTCGCCCAACTCCAACTCCAATTCGCACCAAGACTCAAAAGTCAGTTGATTTTATTTTATTTATTTATTTATTTAACATTTCATTTTTCTTACTGCTCCAAATTCCAACTATTCAAATTTCTGTCGTGGTGAATAAGATGATTTCATGTCCTTTCAATTCACCACTTGGTCACTCTGATAATTTGTGACCAACGGGAAACTCATGAAAAAGCTGTATCTCAATCACGTTATCATTTGTCCTTGAATCTGCTTCAAACAATGATTTGGATAATTTGGAGGCGTTTTATGCATTTTGGGGTTGTGACTCAACACTCAACTCTCAATACAATACTCTTTTTTTAAAACATTGAACTTAAATAGTAATATGAATAATGTCTATCTTTTTATAATATATTTACTTTTTGTTCATTGTTTGTACCAAAAGGATGGATTTGTTGGAAGCCTCAGTCAAAAATTATTGAGTGGGCGTTTGACTTTGATAGTTGTCATTTTCATGTAAATTTCCTGTGTTTTGTTTTGTTAGAATTTAGATTGGTTGTTCTGTATTTTTTGAGTGTGTTTTGAGTGTTGAGTGTTGAATGTGGAAATGTGGAAATGTGGAAATGTGTAGAGTGTAGAGCAGAATGGATAATGAGTTGTGAGGAGTATTAAAATATTGTGTGATTGTGGTTGTTGATGTTAGATGCGTGTTATTTGGACCACGCCGGAGCTACGCTGTACAGTCAAAGTCAGATCGATGGATTCCACTCCGAGCTGCAGTCCCAACTCTACAGCAACCCTCATTCCAGAAATCCATCCAGTTCCATTACAACGGATGCTATCGATTACATAAGACTCAGGTAACAACTTCTTTCTCGTCTCCCTTCTCTCCCTTCTCTTCCTTCTCTTCCTTCTCTTCCAGCTCAGCAGACTACACACACTCTCTCTCTCTGCTCGGATCTAAAATCCATATTATTATATCCAAATCCTCCCAACTCGCAACACACAGCCAGAACCAGAAGCAGAAGCAGCCGGAGAAGAAAGAGTAGAGTTAACGTGTGTAGTGATTCCTCTGGTCCTATTAAGGCCTAATGTAAATGTTGCTTCTTTAATGTGATCTTCGTCCGCTTCGTCAGTCTGTCTTTTGCTTCATTTCTTTATAAATACCGAGACAGATTCTTTTCCAATTCGCTCTTCCCCAATTTTAATTTACCTCTCGCTCGCTCTTTTCTCCTTCCTCTTCCAACTCGCACACAACTCACAAGACAAACAGGGAAACAGAAGGATCTCTCTCTCGCTCTCTTTTACATTCTCCGTAGATATAAATGTAGGAAACAAGTTATGCTTGCGCACATAACACATAGTATAAAGTATAAGCATAAAGTATTAAGTACAAGTATTTGGGAGATGTGAAATGTACTCTTGAAAATACCTTTGAGAAGCAAGAGGAAGAATCCAAAGGCTTTGCCTACCTTTTCTTCTGTACTTTTCCACGAACCCGGGAACCTCTTACAGCTTCTCTTGTCTATTGTCCGACTTCCCTCACGAGTCTCCAGTCTCTCTCTCTCTTCCTCTCTCTCTCTCTCACACACACACACACGCTCAGATAGACAAGTCTCTCATCTTTCTGGAGATTTTGAGCAGGAGCTCAAAGGAGACTGCAAATTGTAAATGTAGACTTGTTACTTTGTTCCTTTGCATTTGTCTCAAGGAGATTATTTCCATTTCCCACTTCCGTCTTCTTTCCTTCCCGCTCTCCCTTTCCCTCCGTCTTTGTCTGGAGACGGAAAGGCACATGGGATTTTTAAGCTGTTCCGAATAATCTATATTCTCTACATTTTCCACTGTGGAGTTGGCCGAGTGACTCAGGAACAAACTACCGAGTCCTTTTCCTCTGCTTCAAACTGTTGGTGACTGTTGAGACTTGAGACTTGAGACTTGAAGTCGCGGGTCGTGTTGGCCTTGTCGTTGGGTTTTATTGTTCCCGTGCCTTCGCTGTCTGTTAGAATGAGTGGATGTTTGTGCATTGAGTTGAGTTGAGTGTGAGTTGAGTGTATGCAATATCAATAAAGAGTAAAGAGTAAGGAGGACGGGAGTTTGGCTCTATGTTGGGCCTTTATTGCTGACAGATTCCTGGGCACGCTGCCGAATGAGGCGGATGGAAACCATAACACATTGCCTTTGACTTTTCCTCCTCCCGCTCTCAAATCTCCTCCGTCTTCCTAATGAATCCCGCTCCTAAATTAACATTGTACACGTTATTATTATCTGCAAATCTTATCTCTTTTTTATTCTCCCACTCAAAACAGTATGCGAAAAAAGACAAAACACTGCAAAACCCAAATACTCCTTTTCCCCAAAGCAACACATCAAAAGTCAAAAGTGAAACTGAGACATTTTGCGAAGGGACTTGACGAATGTCTCTCCTTCAATTCCTCAATCATCTTTGTTTTTATTACACGCGATAAGAAGAAGCGAATCCATCCATTTCCATTTCTTATCTCATTTCTTATTTATTCACAAATCCAGTCACTCTGTTTTCTGCTTTGTGTAAGCTCTGCAATTATTTGAACATGGCCGCAGAGTCATAAAACAAACAATTTATGGGCCCGGTGCATCCTGGCATTTTTTGAGATGGCTCCAATCCCACTCTTCTCCATTTAAATCCAGGCTAATTTCAACATCCAAAATCCAAAGCACTCAAAGAATATGCCCAAAAAACCTCGTAGGGCTCTTGTGCAAAAACAAAAAAAACAGACCATGACAAATTTTGCCAGGAGCTGTCGTAAATTATGAATTTTTTGCGACTCAAATGTATTTGTACTTTACTATTTGTCTCCATGTTTTAGAAGTACTAAATAAGGTTGGAGTTTCTGCAAGTTTCTTCGTGGAAATGCCCACGAAAAATCTAAATGGATAACCAATTTGATGGAACAAAAGATGAAATGTACTTTAAAAGGCTTCTTTTCTTTGTTCCTTTCATAAAAAATAATGAATCCTGTTTTTGGTATTGTGTTATTTTGTTACATGAGGATAATTGTGCTATTATTTCCCAAGTTGTTGGAGAAATGAGGACGGAAAGGAAATGTGAAAGAGTTTCAAGAGAGAGAATCCGCGTGTAAGTTTGGGGTTTAGTTTTTCATTTGAAATTATTTCCTTGCCTTGAGTTATTTGTGCTCCGGAGAAGGATCACATCGCATTCTCTTTTATCTCCCTTTTCTTTGGGATTTCTTTGTGTTTTGGTTTTTGGTTGTTGAAGAGTTGGAAGAGTGAGCGAGTTTGTTGTTGGGAATGGGACGTTGCGGATGGGAATCGGAGTGGATTTCTCCTTTCATTCATTGTCTTCATTTTCTGTGTCCTGTTTCGAGTTGTTGCTGTTGTTGGTCCAGTTTGTTGGTGTGGTTTTTGGACTGGTCCGTGTTTCGGGTTTTAAGAGGACGACGGAGGATCTTTTCCATTCTGCAGATTGATGATACAGTTTAAAATGTTGGTTTTAATTTAATTTAATTTATTTCATATGATTTCTGGGGTTTGCGGAGCATCTGTTTTAGATTTCCCCCGTAAACTGGGAGTATTTGCGAGTGGAGGAAAAAAGAAGAATGGGAGTTTGTGTTTGAGCATTCAACTCGGAATCAGAGCATCTTCACTTTTTCATCCACTTTGACGAAACATGTTGACTATTTTCCTTCCAATTTAGATTTCCACTCGCAGCAAGAGTCACATTCTCACTCACACTCTCAGCAACATTTCACAGAGTTTGTAGACAAACTAAATTGAGACAGAAAATTTAAACTCTTCATGTTTTTCCTCTTCTCCGTCCTCACGATCTCTCCGTGTGACAGGCAGGAATTCCCTATAAATTTCACTGTTCGTAATAATAGACTTGATTCCGAAAAGAATACAACACAACACAAGAGAAGAGAAGAGAAGAAAAGAGAATAAAATGGAGAATCATTAGCCGTCGTAGATTCATGCAAGAGGCAAGGATCCCTCTTTCTCACTATCATTATAATTCTCTTTCTTCTCTCTCTTTCTTCTCTTCTCTTGTCTTATCGTCGCAAAAAACAAACAGTTTTTCACTTAATTGAGCAGAGAAGAGAAGAGAGAGAATAAAAGAGGAGAATGGGAACAAGAGAACATCTGGATCGGGCGGATTCTCCGACGGACCGAGTGAGCGATCAACTCATCTCAACTCAAGTCGACTGCCTAAACATATTCACAATTCAGCGTCCACCGTTCATCGCACAGTCACAAAGTCTCCTTATTTATTACTCATAAATAATAACAAAGTGGGGGCAGTGGGAAATTTGCCATGACGACAGTCAACAGTCAGCATCTCCTCTCCGCAACGTGACGGCGGATGAAACAAGGATTTGTGTTTGTGTTTGTGCAGTTGGCAGATGAGCGGAGATGAATGGAATCGCTCGCCGCATAACGCTGTCACTCGCTCTCGCATCTCTCACTCCGTCTCCGTCCTCATTAAATTTCATTTGGTAAAAATACTCTAGAAATTCATGACTGCGCCATCAAAATAAAGCATTTCCTTTATTCTCGCGTCAAATGTTGCAATTGTGAATCAAGTAGAATCCCTGTTTCATCTTTACCATATTTCACACTCTAATTAATGTAACATGAGCCATTTAATAGGAAATTTAAACCGTAAATGTCCTGGTTTTTTACAAGTAGAATATAAATTTTGATTTCCTCTGTTTGAAATGTGGTTCAAGTTGATTGAGTGAAAATGACAATAATTATTCTGCCTTTTGACACGTGAGTTGCAACACGAGTTGCTTTGACTCTGTGCAAATGATGAGAGCGTGGAAATGAGGAAGGCTGAACAAAGAGCAGATGGAGAATGGCTTCAACGTGGAGTTGTGTTTTGTGTGGGGAGAAACAAGAGTTGAGTTGGCTGGTGCGACTGGGTTGAGGAGTGGGTTGAGTGTAATTAAATAAATATGGGGTTTCGGCGGAATGTATAATCAATCGATTTCCTCGCTCCTGCATGTTTAATGACCAAAATCCAGCGCATTCCACAAGTTTTCTTCTGAATTGACCACACACACACACACATTTTGTACTTTGTACTTTGTCTGACACAGAACTGCTCCTTTGTACTCGTGTTTGTGAGTGTGTGAGTGTGTGCTGGAGATGGTTCCACTCGGTTGTTTTCCACATGTTTCTTATTCATGTTTGTGCACGGGGAGAATTAACCATTTAATTTTTGGAGGGATCCGTCCGATAAATTGGCATGTAGGAAGCAACTACTTGCAGAGTGGGTTCATTTTCTATCTGGTCTGAATATTTGATGGCGCTCCGCCTCAAACGAGTTGACAAAAGTTCATCAAGAAATGTCCGTTCTCTAATTCAGCTTTCCTTTCTCTTCTCATTCCGTCCTTTGGCTGGAGAGACGAGACTGGGGCTTTTCCAGTTCTCTTGTACACAATGAACCTAATTCATGTCCGAGGTTTCCTTTGGTTTGGTTTTCGGTTACCTGTTTCTTGTCCATGTCCATTTCCAGTGTCCACGTTTGCGATAGTGCGGATTGAGCGTTGAGCGTTGAGCGCTCATCGTTCCGCGTTGGACAAAACGGCTGCATTATTCATTATGGTTCGAGTTGGAGTTGGAGTGGACTTTTGTACTTGTAATTCTCCAACAGTAGACAAAATATCTGGCTTCCATTTCAATCGATAAAACTCTTTTCATGCACACTTTTGAAATGGACCTACTCTTTTCCCTTCTGCTCCTTTTCTCCTTCTCTCCTTCTCTCCTTCTGCTCCTTCTCTTGTTCTCTGGTCACAAAGAAATCGTGAGGGCTCTACGCGATCCGGGGACAAAAAATGAAAGGAAAGTGTAACAATTTAATAGAATGCAGTTGTACAGACACAGAAACAGAACGGAATGGGAGTGCGAGTGAGAGTAGCCTTTCTCTTTCTCTCTCTCTCTCTTTCTCCATTTCTCCGTTTCTCCCGTTTCCTTTGTTGTCGGGCAGTTGATGTAGTTTTAGTCTTTGTGCTCGTAGAAATCCTTTGACATTGTATTGTTTCCTCTTCTCTTGTCTTTTGTCCCCGTCGAGCGCGGATGGCGGAGTGCAGTACACGCTGAGCATTATTATTAGATACACTATCACATATCATCACCCGACTCTCTTTTACACCGTCCACAATATGCTTCCTCTCTCCTCTCCTTCTCTTCTGTCTCCTCCAGAACAATCCGACAACGACAACTACAACACTTTTACATGGAAACACAAAATTACAAAGTAGGAAATCAAGTAGTCAGAACCACACAGAAACACAAAGGAGCAGAACGCCATCCTCTGGAGCCACATTTTAAAAGCCCTTTTCTCCTCTTATTTTAATCCTTCAACTTCTTTCTCCTTTTTTACTTTCTCTCTTCTCCAGTCACTCTGAATGAATCCTCCTGAATGAGCAAAAGGATGAAACAAAATTGTCCATCAAAGTTGCACTGCAAATGAAAACTGGAATATTATCATTATTTACTCGAATGCCCACAACAACTTTCCGCTTTATGCCATCTCCTGGAAGAACAATTCCACCAGTACTAGTTTTTTTAGTTGTTGCAACTCTGTCTCTCTCGTTTTTGTGGGTTGGAAAGCATTTTAAAAGCTTCGTCATTCGTCATTCCTCAAAGGTTCATAAAATCCGGATATTCTATTCTACTTTTTCATGGCGAATTCCGTTAGGTTGAATAATATTACAATTCCAAAATACTTTCTACTTGCCACACCAAATTTGACGCATTGTCGTTGTTCCATTTACACACGGAGCGTCTCGTTGTGGTGCAGTTTTGAGTTTAGAGTGGACAAGAATGTGTGAGTGTTTTTGCGTGGAATGAGAAGGGAAGAGGAAACAAGTTGATTTGATTTTGTTATTTCAGCATTATCCTTTTGAAATGGTGTAATCAAATCTGGTTGAGTAACAAAAGAGTCAAGTTCGCACTGCGGCCAACAGCCAACAGACACACACAAAACCTCCTCTTTTTCTCCAGACTCGAGACATTTGATCTGTTTGTTTGGAGTTTTGAGGGGACGAGAGAAGCGGAAGAGAGCAGAGACTTCTGAGTGACACTCGCATGTTCCACTTGTTGTACCACATCTGTAGTGTCCAACGTCAAATCCTCCTCTGCTCCTCCCACCACCACCTCTTTACTTATTCCAGAAACCCGTCTCCGCAATACGCGGTCAGGTTCAAAGTGATCATGAATTTTTCTTAGTTTATTGTTTTTACTGAAATGACTGAAATTCCTAATTAAGAGTAAACCTTTTCTGAATTTTAAAACAAGAGGTTTTTGGTTTGTTGGTCTGGTGATGAATAAATTACTGATTTAGAATTTGTAGAAAATTTCCAGGATCGGATGACGCATAAAATAGTTGAAAAAAGTGTGTACATTTTGTGCAGTTTTGCTTTTAGAAAAAGTTGTAAAATTGGACTGAGTTTTGTTGCTCAGTTGTATTAAAGCGTGAGAGGAAATGCTTGTTGTGAGGAGAGTTTTATTGGAGATTCAGCTCTGTTTCTCCCTCTTGATTTTTCACATGTTTGAAAATATCTAAAGTTTTGGCCGTTATTTTGATGGGGTGTGAGTTTATGATGGGAGCGGAAATTCCAGAGGACTCTTTTCTTTCATTTTCTCCGTTGTGCTCCAAGTTTTTGGAGTACTGGTGCAATTTCATGGTATTGATTGCATTAATGATAAATCCCGTCCCTTTTTCTCCTTCATTTCCTCTCCATTCTGCACATTACACATTACACACAAAAATACATGAGGACATTTCTGCAGCTCGCTCTGATTATTAAATTTTCTGCTCCTTTTCTGTAATGAAATAAACAAGTTTGCCGGGAATAAGGAGACTTTCTCTCTCTGAACTCCCGTCCTCTGATTAGGGCACAAGATACAAAAGTGTACTTCCAGCCCACACGTCCACTTCCCAGCACTTTTATCCTCTTCAGAGCGAATGGGACAAACTTTGTACATTCTGCATTCTGCATCCACACAATTCAATTTCACTAAATACGACAGCCCCGAATAATGAAAAATATGCGGAAAATAGAGAAGGAGTCGCAAGATTGGCCTCACGCATTTCCCATGTCAAGTATCCACCCAACATCCGACATCCGATACACACGTGTGGCCCACAAATTAAACAACAAGAAAAACAAATGAATTCCCCTCTCTCTTTCTTTTTGTGCAGCTAATCAGAGTAATAAAAATTGTAGGGAAATGGCGTCTCTCGCACAACACTGTAAAATTAGAAAAAATGAGGAGGAGGGAAATTATAAACTCGTTTGTGCATCTTGGATTTCACATGGTGAATGTTCAGAGTGTAGTCAAATTTCCACATGAGGGAAACAGGGAAGCGGACGGAGCGACAGGAGAAGATCTGGGCTAATAATCCTCCTCGCATTAGCACATGCTTATCAAATAGATCAAATGGAGAAGAACAACACAAAAGACAAAAGACAACATGTTGACTCAAATCCTAATTTCCTCTCACGTTTCTCGCCTGCACTTTTCCTGCGTAATTTTTGCTCAAGTCTCAGGATTTTGTGTTGTGTTGTGAACTTTGAATATGAGGGTCGAAGCCTGGTCTTTTCCTCGATTCCTCCTTTCTAATTTGCTCCGGGTTTTGTGTAGACGTGGGCTCCGCGTGTTGTGCTGTGCTCTCTCGTATTACGAATATTACTCCTCTTTTTATTATAAATATGTGCGTTTGGAGTTTGGAGTGAGAGATGGGAATTGTGAAAATAATGGATACGGAAGACGGTCGTTGGATGTTGTAATGAGATTAAATTAAGAAGAGGAGACGGGACGAGACGAGACGAGACAAGAAGAGAAAAGAGCAGAAGAAGAATGGTTAACATAACGTGTCACAAGTTTGTCAGGGCTTCTCCTTTCCTCTTCACTCTTTCGCCTTTGCTGTTTCGAGTAATTTCATAGAGAAAACCTACACGTTGTTTACATGTATTTCCCCACTTTGTCATCCTAAGCAGCTCCAAATTATTTATGTGTGAAAAATCACGAGTGTCATGTGTCTGCGTTCTGCTTTGTGCTTTGTCTCTTCTCTCTCGTCTGTCCAACTCCCGTTCAGCCACATTCTTCCTCCATCCACTCTGCATTTATTCCCACATTTTTACTCTGTCTGTTATCCCAACAAACAACTCGCACCCTCTTCTCATCTCCATCCTCTCTTCTGTCTTGTACATCAATTAAATACAGAACGACCTTTGTCATTCCTGCCGGACTGCAGAATCTACACATATTTGTGTTCCGATGAGATGCTATTGAATTCCGTTGAATTTTAGACTGTGCACTCTAATTTGCACTTAAACTTAAACTTGCATCGCAAGTCCGCAGTAAAAAGAACAGACCTGCACAAAATCAAAATTGAGTGAGCAGTTGCAACATTTCCAAGTGTCGCTCATGAAGCTCAAGACGAGCCACAGGATTATTATTGCCCAGTGCCGCGTGTTGTGGATGTAGTCAGAATGAGAATGTGAACAGAATGGGCTGGTTATGACGAAATAAAGCAGAAAGCAGAATGTAATGAGAGCGGGGAAAGAGTAGGCAGACTGCACCGAGAATCATGATATTCCTCTTGCCTTTCCTTTTGAATTTTGAAGTCATTGTCATTTTATGTTTTGCGTTGAGATTTGTGTTGAACATGGAAATGAAAGTAAACTGAAAATACTTTTTGTGTTGTAAACTTTAGGATTCTGCACCATTTTGGAACCAATGGCGAGGACTACTCCGTCATCTTTACTTCCGGTGCGACTTCCGCTCTAAAACTACTGGCTGAAAGTTTCCGCTTCAATGGAGGTACGTAATCTTCTCTCTCCTCACAGGATATCACCTTTCCTCATCAGCAGCAAACACAACACGCACACAACATGAAAACAGCAACAGCCATCTTTCTCCAACACAAACTACTGCGCCGTGGAAACCCACACCTCTGTCACTTTTCCACACATTTCCACCGTTACAATGTACAATCTGTACTTGTGGATCTCTGTTAACATCAACCAGAGTCCATGAATATCACCTGAATATTTTATGTATTTGGTAACCCTTAACAACCTCTTGCATCGTCATTAAACACATGAACACCAAGTCCAATTTAGACTTCCAAAATCCTTTCTTCTGTACAACCATCCTCTTTTCTCCTACAGTAAATCAAAATTCGCAACGTGAAACCCGAAATTCAAAATCAATACAAATCCCAGACAATTTTCGCAAAGGAGAATAGCTAAAACACAATAGAAAAAATTCCCTAGGAACGCATTCTTCTCCTTTTTGCTGGTGGCCAAGTTGACAATTTGAAAAGGAATACCGTTTGTGAACGGAATCAAAATAATTGTGTATCTCCAATATCTACCTCAGAGACTACTCAAGCAAAAACTTGATTACTGTAAAGCACTTCATATTTACAGCGATTTAAATCAATTTACTTAAAACCCAACTAAAACATTCAGTTAACATTGGCAATCCTTACCAAAAATCTTGCTCAAGTTCGACGCCGCTTGAAATTTCGGTGAAAATTGAGCAAGAAAAATACTAAAAATCTTGCTCAAGTTCGACGCCGCTTGAAATTTCTGTGAAAATTGAGCAAGAAAAATACTAAAAATCTTGCTCAAGTTCGACGCC